>QGMG01000174.1:0-46248 GCA_007825325.1 Lachnellula cervina | reverse complement strand
ACTGGGGGCTACGAAGGTGGTTACGGAGGCGGAGCTGCTGGATAGGGGGTTCCGGGACCGGGTTGCGGAGTGGACGAATGGGGGCCGGGAGAAGATTAGGTTGGGGCTGAATTGTGTGGGGGGCAAGGCGACGCAGGTTCTGGTTAAGCAGCTTGCGAGTGGTGGACATCTGGTTACGTATGGGGGGATGGCGAGAGCTCCGGTAGAATTGCCTACCGGGCTGCTTATTTTTAAGGATCTGAAGTTTAGTGGGTTTTGGGTTAGTCGGTGGAGTGATGAGAATCCGGAGGAGAAGAAGAGGACGGTGGAGGAGATTTTGGAGTGGACTAGGAAGGGGGAGTTTAAGGATATTCCCGTGCAGGAGATGAGGTGGGATTGGGATACCGAGGCAGAGAAGCTGAAAGAGGGTGTGGCGGGGACACTTGAAGGGTTTAGGGCGGGGAAAGGGGTGTTTGTTTTTGGTGATACGTGAATGAAATGATGAGCCGCTGGCGTTTTGTAGATTGTGTGATATTTATTTATTTTGGGAAGTAATACAGGATGCCATCGTTGCCCTGCGGACAAGAGCTTAACCTCGAAACCCTCGACCCCCTTTTGCTACATTAGGATGACGCTCAGTCATACAGGATGCCATCGTTGCCCTGCGGAAGGAAGCCCACCATGAAAACTCCCGACCCCTCTCACTTCAACACCAACACTAACACCAACTTAGATCTTCTCGCCCTCCAAGATCGGCTTCGCCTCCGCACTCTTCCACCACCCCTTCTCCCCACCCGGAAAGCTAAATAGATCCATAGATTCAGGCTTCATCTCAACACTATACCCCGGCTCTTGCGGCGTCTGATAATACCCATCCTTAATGACAGCCGGATGATTGAAATGCTCATGCAAATGATCCACATACTCCAACACACTCAGTTTCCCACTAACGCAAACATAATCAATCGTGCTCAGATGCTGCGTATACTCCGGCAGTCCCACACCGCCACTATGTGGCACGATGGGAACGTTGAACTTCTTGGCCATGAGGAGAACGGCCAGGACTTCGTTCACGCCGCCCATGCGGCAGGCGTCGATTTGGCAGACGTCGATGGCGCCGCTGGCGAGGAGCTGCTTGAAGATCACGCGGTTCTGGCACATTTCACCGGTGGCGACGCCGATTCCGTGGGGGCGGAGAGCGTCGCGGATTGCTTTGTGGCCGAGGATGTCGTCGGGGGAGGTGGGCTCTTCGATGAACCAGGGTTTGAATTCTTTGAGGTGCTGCATGTATTCGATGGCCTCGGGGACAGACCAGACCTGAATTAATGTCAGTACATGCAGATGAATGTAAACATTAAAAAGGACAAGAGAAATACCTGATTCGCATCCACCATCAAAATATTCCCCTTGTCATACCCAATAACACTCCTCGCAATAGTCAACCGTCTCTTATCCGCCTCAATACTCGTCCCAACCTTCAGCTTAAAATGCCTATACCCCTTACTCAACGTCTCCTCCAACAGCCCCTTCATCTTATCCTCCCCATACCCAAGCCAGCCCGCGCTCGTAGTATACGCCGGCACAGCGCGACTATCCAACGCATCCTGCAGCCTCTTCTTCTTGCCCTCCTCCTCGGCCCTCAACATCTGCACCGCCTCATCCGGCGTGATGGCATCCGTGATATACCGGAAGTCAATACAGCGCACAAACTCCTCGGGCGACATATCCGCCACGATTCTCCACACCGGCTTGTCCAGCGTCTTGGCCCACAGGTCCCAGATGGCGTTCACGACCGCGCCGAGCGCGAGGTGGATGACGCCCTTCTCGGGCCCGATCCAGCGGAGCTGCGAGTCTGAGACGAGGTACCGCCATGTCTGGCCCCAGTTTGCGACGAGGGAGGAGAGCGTGCGGCCTTTGATGCGGTCTGCGACGTTGTCGATGGCTTTGCAGACAATGTCGTTGCCGCGGCCGATGGTGAAGGTCTGGAGGAGAGATAATAGGTTAGTGAGGGATTTGAAAGAGGAGAGGGGAGGTAGGACTACCATGCCATGGCCCGAGAAGGGCGAGTCGGTCTTCAAGATGCAGTATGCGGCGGAGTAGTCGCCTGCTGCGTTCATGGCATCTGAGCCTGTCTTGTCGAGCGAGGTTGGGAACCGCACATCGCGCGTGTCCCAGCCGGTGATGGTGACTTCTGCCATGATCAATAGAGTATATGTGCCTTTGTATTGGTGGTAGGTAGGGAGCAAGGTGTTTTTGTGTTGATGTAGTGGGGTAGGTGGGGTCAATTGGAGTTTGAGAACGAGGGAATGAATATTTAAGGAAACAGAGGAAAGAGGGAATATTAAAGGAGACAGAAGACAAAGAGAGAGATATTGAAGGAGGTAAGGAAGATATATACTCCGCCAAAACACAAGTCCCGCTGCTTTCTTTCACCCGTCGGGAGAATAATAATAGTAGGGCAGATGGAGGGGAAACGTAGGCGACGTCTGATTGATGGAGAAACTTCTCGCGCTCTAAGCCTACATGAGCCGGCGCACCAGCAGTAGCATTCATATCATATGACGACTCCCAATCTACTTGTTTTCGGATTATTATTCCTGTTATTTGGAATGTCATATTATTTACTCCCAAACATACTACACTGCTACTAAAGTAACTCAGGTTGACGGAATACCTCGTAAACATCGAAGGCCCTTCTTATACTACCAATCGCCAATTCACATAATCTTTCCAACTAATGCTTCAGTCCAATTTATCCCTATGTGGGGTTGTTAGTTTAAAAGATGAATCCAGGGATTTATTCCCAAGTTTGCGTTTGTAGAAGACGTCAACTAGGCTAGAAGTGTAGCGTATTAAGCATCAATAGGGGGGAAGAGCCCGTGATCCACACACGTGATGTGTGATCAGAGGAATGCTAAGAAGGATTCGCGAAGAGCGGAGCTACCGTGCGGTCGACGACATTGTACCTGCCAAGTCAGCAGCAGCAGCAGTGAATTCTCCTGCGATACAAATCTAACCAAGTGGTTGATCTCGCCGGAAGTTTGGTGACGGGGCAGTGAGATGAGAAGAAGAGCAACAGGGCCAAGCGGTCAACCCTCCCCCGCTTAGTCCTGAAGGAGATGGGATAAATTGAACATTAATAGCAGTTGCTTTAAACACCGCACAGGGAAATTAGGCGGGAAAGACGAGGGTGTATTATTGAAAACTCCGGTACCCGGTACTTGGTATCTTGCTTTATATCGTACATCCACCCCAATCTATTCGCTACACGGAAAACACTACTTGGCAGGAAGTCTCCGGTAGTAAATCCTCCTCGTGGCCAACTCTGCTCCCGTCCCACCCATCAACCACCAAGATACTGGCGGTTGTGTTGTCTTGGGGCCTGTCTTCCTACGGCTTCTGCGAGGGCGCCTTTCTACCAACCTTCTGCCACCATCTCCTTGTCTTTCTCAAGATACTCTTGATGGCTAGTCATATGCCACATCTGTAGAGTTAAGTACTCCTTCCTTTTCGTTGTGCCAGTCCGATATGGTCGAGCGTTATGCAGCACATCTGGTATGATTCCGAAAATTCCAGACAAAACGATCTACAAGACTATTGCTCAGGATAAATATTTTCCAAACTTTCGTTCCATGGGAGCCAAGCCTGTGAGTACCAATTTGGGGCACACTTGACTTTCTCAGGCGGGCCTACCCACTCAATCATATCGTCCTTGTCCTCGTCCTCGCCATAGAGATGAGACGACACAGTTCCCTTAATCTTCTTGATTTTCCGCGCATTCTGATCCGTATATTCGAGGTTGACCGTCGGCACCACCGCAATCTTTCCGTATCCAATATGCCACATTTCCTTGCAGAACACAGTGGGTTCTCCCATATAGCACTCTCCTTCAGCCGAGCGTCGGAACTTGATTTTCTGCTCCAGCAATGGACGCGCGGCAAAGGCCGTTCCACCATTCCAGCAAGCATATACTTGGAAGGGCTTGAAATTCACGTATCGCTCAAGAGTCTCTGCGTCGTTCCAGAATAGGTTCCCAGCGCTGTCCCAACTGCCCAAATCGTTGACCTCGAAGAACGTATCGCCTTTGATATCGCGCGCAACCCAGACGTCGTAGAAGGTTTCGACCCCTTCATCCATCCAGTCCATCGCGCAAGTCATATCTGCTTTCAGATGTATACGTTGGTGTACGAGCTCGAGTATGTCTTCCATGCAGAGCGACACGTCGTTGAGGAATATGACGGTGGCGTCGTTGGACCACTCTTTCGGGTTGTTGATTAGAGGTTCGAGCGCTTCGTTGCGCAGATCTGCTAGCATCTGTATGCGATCCACTTCTTCTGGGTTCTTGTCGCTTGAGTTGAAGTAGTACGGGATCTGCTCTTCTTCAAGTGGGGCGCGCAACATCTGGAGAACTTCGTACGTCCCATCGGTTGATCGACCTTCTATAATCGACAAGGCGCTTTGATCTGGGCCAAGGAATCGTATTGTCTCGATTATTGAACCCAGGAGGCGGGGAAGTACTGGCGCATTTTCATGGAGGTTTAAAGCGAAGAAGAATTGTCGCTTCGGGGCCGAGAAGATGTTGTATTGAGTTTTGCCACGGAGAGGGTCTCGAAGATACTCATACCGACTGGTGTTGAAAGTAGGACACTTTAATCTATCGAATGTTGTATCGTTGGGTCTCATGATGGCTTCGATATAGAGCGGGGCTTCTGCAATCAGTGTCGCATTGCCCTCTTTCATTTCCGGGGCAGGGTTGGCTGTAGGCGCGGTCGAATTGCCAGCTGTGTGAATATGTTAGCAGATTATATTGAAGCGCTTTGCTTTGTCGTATAATGCTTACATTTGACATGGTTCCACAGGTCGGTTGCTGAAGGCCTGTTGAACGTGGGAGTTTCCACAAGGCCCAGGTGTATGACGAAAAGCACTATCGCAAACAGTATCACTGCGACCGGGAAGACCTTGGTCAGGTTCGCTATGCGCAGTCCTTGGATGCGAAGCATTTTGAACCAGGCAAGGAAAGAAAAGAATCGATGAGGTCGCGCGCGCTGAAAGAGTGTGGAAAGATAAAAAGAAGGAGAGGAGAGTTCAGACGAACACCTGGGGTGAAGTAAGGTAGTGGTGAGTGGTGAAGGTAAAATTATTGTGGCTCCTTGGGGTGGGCGGGGAGGAGCTATAAATTCTAGATTGCAGCCGTCGACTTATCATATTCATACTACTGCATTAGGTGCCGGTACAATACGGATCAGGTAATCTGCTGGGCTGATGGTAAGCCTTCACTACTTCTGTTTGGTATCATAGTCTGTGAGCGAGACGAACCGACTATTAGGTAGGTATTTTTGGCATTTGAATAACGCCTGAAATATAACTCTCTCTTGGCGCAGGACTTGTCATATCCTGCGGGCTATTAGGGGACGGGGATCAAACCTTTTGGATGACTTTGTAACTTCTTCCATCCGCTCAGCCATGGGGGATGCAAAAGGGGTGCGCCATAAAATGAGACGGGTGTTGAAATCTGCGGCTGGATTAGTGAGCAAATGAAAACAGAGTACTCGTACGGGATGCTTAAAACGTCTACTTAAATCTGACTGTACGTGGCTACCTTACCTATACGGGTTTTACGCGCTGGTGGGGTGGTGTCTACATGGGTACCTAGTGCCCGTAGACTGTACTCTAAATGTACCTATACGGAGGCTTACTCGAATTTCCTTTCTCATTGGCTAGAAAGTTGATGCCAAGTACATATGTAGTATTTGTATCAATGTTCGAGCCAATCGTCGGTTCTTCCTTCTTTGCGAAGGGTTATTAATTTATGATTATGTACCTCTATAAGGCGGTCCAAGGGCCAAGACCTACCATACTCAGAATCGGATCGGAGTACTGTAACCGTATTGTCGGTAAGGTAGGATCGAAACCTTGCAACGGCTGATGGAGCCACTGAAACTGGACTGGATGCCAAGTATTCGCCATAGCCTACTCCGTATAGGGGGCTATCATCTGCTCCTTTTAGTACCTACAAGTACGAAGTAATAGCCGACTATTATGCCTCTTACGTATTTGAAGCAACAAAGATTATGAGATGGGAAGAGATACAAAGTATGAGGACGGGGTGTATTCGTAGCCCCTTAGTTTCGCCCATCCACGCAATGAGATTCGTATGCTTCGTGCATTCTGTGGAATTGACACCTCTAGCTTGAGCCTCAACTTCAAATTGCATTATCTTTGTGGAAAGTAGAAAGGCTTGTCACGCCAAGTCTAGGCTAGGTATCTCCAATTATCGGTATCTAATAACTACCTTATGTCAGATACTCTAGCCCTTCTGGCGCTTTGTGCCGGCTAGAACCAAGGGGGTGTCACTCAGCCTCGACCTGTCAGCTTCAAGGAAAATAAGCTATAAATTAATGACAAAAAAAGGCATTTATCCTCAGATCTAACTGGTAGGTAACTAGTTGTTCCATAATTAAGATAAGGTATGACGTGGAAACACGAAAAGTCACGGTGTGAGAGCCAAAATAAAGGTTTAATCGACGTGAACCCCTAATTCCCTAATTCTAACCCCTCTTCCCCCTCTCTCAGGGGGTTAAAAGGGGGGCGGTAAAAATCCTTACCAAGGTACCTCGTACGGTACTAAGAAGTACCACCAAATCTTTTGCGCGCGTACCTCAAAATACCGTCGGCAACGAAAGGATAATCAGGAAGGTGCGGTGCGATGCCACAGTGCGTGCGACCTTACCTTATCGATAACGGTTGAACTTCGGCTTACGACTACGAGTCCAAATAATCTATAGAAACAGATCTTTCCATTCACTCAACCTCCCACTGTCACCATTGCCATTTGCTCCGATCCCTCCTACTTACGTGCCAGTAACACTGGCACTCCCTCTATCATGTCTGCGGAAGCCTTGCGGGTAGACTTGGATATGCACCCCATCAGCGGCGGCGAAGACAGTGCTCAACACACTCCGAACGGGAGCCCCGCTACCCCAAAGCACCACCTCCGCATGAGGCCGAGCACTGCCGAAATAGACAGTACTATCACGCATCCAGGTTCTGTCAAGATCAATGTTCAAGGCGCCTTCATCGTGGACCAGGATCCCGAGTCTCCAATGGGCATGGCCGTGAATGGGGGGAGCCATGATACTAGAGATATCCGGCTGCCGAACCACACTGCCGTCGTCAGTCATATTGCCGTGGATGTATGTCATTCTGCCGCTGCGGTAGTCCCTTGTAACTAACTGGGCGGGCAGATTGGAGGCTCCCTAGCTAAACTTGTGTACTTTTCTCGAGAACCCCATTCCCGCGAACCTGGCGGACGCTTGAATTTCATAAACTTCGAAACGGACCGTATAGACGACTGCGTGGAGTTCATGAGGCAATTGAAGATCAAACAGCAAAAACTCAACGGATCAAAACCGGGAGAATTGTGCATCATGGCCACTGGTGGGGGAGCCTACAAGTTTTATGACAAGATTCGAGAGGTGCTGGGTGTAGATGTTCTGCGCGAAGACGAGATGGAGTGTCTGATAATTGGCAAGCTCAGACTCCTTCCAGTATTCCATGTAAGAGAGCAGGCTAATACTCTCTGTGGTACAGGACTCGATTTCTTTATCACTGAGATACCCCGAGAAGTGTTCACATATAGTGAAACAGACCCAATGCAATTTACAGAACCTCACTCTGACATATATCCCTATCTACTGGTAAATATCGGCTCCGGCGTGAGCATGATAAAGGTCTCCGGACCTCGAGAATACCAACGAGTAGGCGGGACCTCTCTTGGTGGTGGGACTCTCTGGGGTCTCCTTTCCCTCCTCACCGGCTCTCGAACCTTTGACGAAATGCTTGGTATGGCAGAACGAGGCGACAACGCAAAGGTAGATATGTTAGTCGGTGATATATATGGGACCGATTATGGGAAGATCGGGTTAAAGAGCAGCACGATTGCAAGTTCATTCGGAAAAGTATTCCGCATGAAGAGAGAAGCAGAGCGTGAGGCAGAAGATAGCGGTAGGCTCGCAAACGGTGATGCTAATTCTGGTCCGCCATCGCCTGACGGCATCCCGTCCTCTTCATCTTCTGATCCGCCTTTCTCTGCATCAGACGTATCCCGTTCGCTATTATACGCAATCTCTAACAACATAGGTCAGATTGCTTATTTACAATCCGAGAAACATTCCCTCTCTACTATTTATTTTGGAGGTAGCTTCATTAGAGGCCACAGACAGACAATGAATACTCTCAGTTATGCGATTAAATTCTGGAGCAATGGAGAGAAGAAAGCATATTTCCTGAGGCACGAGGGTTATCTTGGTGCCGTTGGTGCTTTCTTGAAAAGACAGCCGAGGAATTGGGGACGGAGGAACAGTATTGACGAGGGAACTGGCTTAGGGACCGAGACAAGGGCTTGAAGATGGGGCCACAGCAGCTACTGTAGCGCTGAAAACTCCTGAGTTATAATGGGGATATGTCTGTGCAATATGCTGGAAGTTTGCACAAGTGGCGTATGAGGCATTGCCTTCCATTTAGAGTATGCCACATTTCACCCAAAATTCTTCGGTAGCATCACTTCCTCCAACCATCTCACTCCGAAAATCCGGCATCGCCTATATACCTCTCACGTTCAGCCGAGAACTCTTCGGTAGACCTATTCATTCTGCCAAACCAAAGGCTTCGATCATTTTAAGTTACTCCCTCGCATTGTGCCGAAGATCCCCTGTCCATACATCCCTTGCATCGGCACATACGAAGAATTTCGGGCGCGGTTCAAGCAAAGAGAAGACACTTATCTCTTCCATCAGACTCTAAAAAAATGGCGGCGTGGGTTTTGATGGCATAAGTATTTCTGTCGGATTTGAGAAATGTATAGTAGACAGACGTCAAGACTTTATGATCCAAAAGGGGGGTGGATTAGCACTGCTGGCTGATTTCGGCCACCAGATAAGCTCCACCTGCAGCCAAGAAATCACGGCCAGCCAGCCTCATCTAACCTCGCGAGTTCCAACTGCTCTGTGTATAAACTGAAACTGGCACCAACTTCAAGACGCGACGCCAATCGATGCAGTAATGATCTTTCTTGCAGTTTCAACTATGCTCCTCTATTAGCACCAAACATACATTTTCAACCGAAATATACACAAACCATGTCCGTCCCCGCCCGCCTGCAGAAGATCCGCCGCATAGTTTGGACAGGAGCCATCGCTTCCGTAACAGCGACAGGAGCATGGTATGGCGCTGGACTAAGAATCCAAAGCGATGTTAAAACAGTAAAGCCACTTCACTTGAATCCCCGTCTCGCATGGCGTGGAGCCTCCTCGATAATCCTCCATCTTATCTAATTCAATTTCCTCCGCCCTCAATTAACAAGAGGGATGACTGCTAATGTGGGCATGCACAGGACGAACGGAAACGCTACGAAGCCACGCCTGCAGATAAGATAGCCGTGCTTGAGGAACAGAGGGGCGGGCTGGTCGCGAAACGAATTGGGTTGGAGAAGAAGGTTCGAGAGGTCGAGTTGAGGGCGCAAGGGAAGACGTGGGCAGAGAGTAGGGAGGGGCAGGAACGGAAGCGGTGATTATTCGATGTGTGGAGGATGTCGAGGAAAGATGGAGGACGCCTACTGGTGGGGGGCACCAAGGTATAGAGTGAGGCTCTTGATATATGGGCGACACGAATACTGGCCGACACTGGGCAGACCGGGGGAAACCCCTCCAACCTCAAGTACAAAGGATGAACCGAATGCGATATTATACTGCTCCGGAGCCCTCTTGACGCCGATCTCTGCCCAATAGCAGTGGCATCAAGATCCCTCTGTGAGAGAGTAGACACCCGAAGATAATCAACCCGCTAATGAAGTTTCCATAGAATTCATGTCTTCATTCGTCCACCATGGATTTTTGAAGTACTGTTATTCTTGTTTGGACAATCATGGAAGGGGAAGATATTGGATTATCCTGAGGATGGGAACAGGGCGTGCGGTGAGGATCAAGACGTTTTTCGATAGTTCGAATGTTTGTTTCTGCGAAGACGCCGGCTTCGTTTTCTTGCCTGGCAGCCTTATTTCTAAAAGCAGTTTTTTACAAAAAGAAGCAAACTTATTCACATGGTCAGATATTTTTGTTATGCAGTTCTTGCTTTTCTTAACTGCGACATACAGTACTGACTGAGCATCAATCCCTACTTACTTTACACGTTGTCGCGAATTCTTCACAAATTGTGGTACAAACTGCTCTACCCTTGCCATTTCCTTCTTTATCACCAAGCGACAGCTCATAAATGATCGTATCAACCGCAACAAGCTTATCCATTTGAAATTCAACATTATTAGATTGAAGCTGGAGTGCTAGCATTCAAGAAGGGCACTGTGCTTTCGCCGGCTGGGTGGGGTAAGCACAGCCAAGACTACTGGATACCGTCAGAAGCGGAGCCACGGTACCGCCGCAATTGCAGTAATCTTTCGAGCACAGGGCGCCTGAACCTAGGTCTGCCGCGAGCACGTATGCGCAACCTGGTACGCCTCCCTGACCAGGAACTTTGCCCGTGGGTGTTGGTGTGGGAGTGGGGACACTTGAGTGTGGGCCAGCCGTAGTAGTTTGACATTCTCCAGGTGGTGCAGTACTACTGCTGCCACCTACATGACATATAACACAATCACCACAGCACCCGTTGACATCAGGGTCGTCACACGAACTCTGATCGAAGCCTAATCCGTTCCACGGAGGGTCGATGATAATCTCAGTCAAACTTTGGTCAGACGCTCTCTTGCGCTTCAGCTTGGACGGTGGGGGATCTGCCGTGGCTCCGATGGGCAGCTGTCTGTTGCACTGGGCCTTATCGCTGAGCCAGAGCCCACCTGCTATTATGGCCAGCGTGTCGGCATTGTCGGTAGCTAGGTTTGGGTTGCAATACCCTGGTTCTTGGTTTTCGTCGGGACACCACGCAACCCCCTTCTCTTTGTCCTTCCACTGTCTTTCTTCAGGCATCTTTCGCGAGCCGGCAGCAAGATCAAGACAGAGCTTCGGCCCATAAGCGTAATCAATGGTCTTAGAGCCTGGGGTGCCCGTGAAGTAACTTGTGTGCGTCCACTCGTGGAGCAGCGATTGGGCTCTCCAAAGACTAACGTCCACCAAACTTTTGTATTTGGAATTATCCTCTTTACAGTCTGCTAGTATGTCCGATGTCGATACCATGTCCGGTTTTCCCAGGGTTTTTGCAGGCGTTCCCTTGATATCCCAGAAGGCTGAGCAAAGGTTCATGGTGCCTGATGGTTTGCCGTCGCGCATAGAAGCATAGTAGCCCTTCTTGCAGAATTTATTGTCGTCGTCGCAAGTCACAGTAAAAGTATAATCTTTTCCGCCCTCCATAGCATTCGCTCTGCCGTACTCGTCCTTTAGCTGGTCCTTGACAATGGGAAAAAGATCTTTGGGTATGAATCCATTAGTGTAAGTCCCGACGTCCAGGTTTTTCTGCGCGTAAGCAGCCAGCTTTGCAGCAGTGTCAAGCTCTGTCTTGAAGAGGTCTCGGTCTGCATCGCTTCTGGAATCGCACTTTATGGTGTACTGTCTAGGTATCAATCGCATACTAAGAGTTGTTAGTCGTTTATACGCTTCAAGTCCCAATAAGGAAATGATAATAGAGGCTAGAATTACCCTCTCCTCTCTGAGGACGCACTTGCTTCAAACGCCAGAGCGGCGAAGACCAGTGGTGGGATGCTTGATGAGAAGAACATGGTGTACAAGGGTCTATCAAAACAAGATAGGCTAAGGAGAGACAAAATTTGAGCCACAAGGAGTTGAGATAGTAGTGATGATACTACTTGACAAAAGTACTAGACAAACCATCATTTTTATAGTTGTAAAGGCTGTTGCAGTGGTATTCAAGATGAAGCCACACCACATTGATATTGTGCCTCCTCCTTTAAGCCTCGTGCATTGCCGCATGATCGCTCCGTAGGCTCCCTCACCATCTGCACCACAATTGTTCGGAAGGATGCGAAGGAATTGAGTTGTCCTGGAGAGAAGACCCAATAACGCCCACCGTCACAATAACTATTTGCGTTTCGGACCTCGGATTGAGCAGATAAAGCTGTGAATAGACACATTCGTCATTTCAGTCCTACGAGTAAGTCACTGTAATTACTTTACAAGTAATCTCGTTAATATTCAGCTCGTGTTTCATACTATCCTCAGCACCATTATTAGTTACAATGCCCCCAAACAATGTCGTCATAAGTGTAACCGCTCATGCGAGATACAGCACGAGGAAGGGGCTCGGATTACTGTAAGGTAAGCTTATTTTACTCGGCTTCTATGGATAGATCTGGCGCATATCTCGGAATTGGTCTGCCTATTTGCTTTACTTGTTAGGCTAAAGCAAATATCCTATAATAGCGAATCTCCTTGTATTTAGAAATAGGATATTCGCCTTTCCAGCATATTCGGTAGCATAATGCGAGCGAAAGCGACCAAAGGAGGAATGACCGACTATCACAGAAATAAGAAAAATGCAGATATATTGCCAGTTATTATAGTCAATCAATGAGTCAAATTACAATGCCATTTACTCTTCTTCGCCCTATTATGAAGGGTCGCTATAAATTCTAACCATATTACTAGTATGAAAACAGTCAGCGTTTTAGGTGACTACGATTTATACACGTGTTACCTTGTTCTATAGCTCAACAAATAGAGGAGGATTTCCGCCTTTCAGAATTATGATTTGTAATGCCCATTTTACCTCTAGATAACCAAGTAAAACGTTTCTAATAGCCCTCTCCTATTGACTGATAGCCTGCCTCCCCTAAAGGATTAAGCGAGACCCGAGATTTCTGACCGACATCATCTGACATGCAGGGCGCTATATAAGGGTTTATCCCGCCGCATGAGCCTTATTGTTTCTTCTCTACATATTACCATGGAAATGCCGAACAGACAACGAGAACCCCCCTATTCGATCTGCTCGCATCTTATCACGTATTTCACCTCTCACTGGATGTCCCACGATAAAAGAGAACTATCCGCATGTCATCTATCTCACCACACTAAACACTTCTTTGCTGGAGAACCCATTCTTGTCGAGGCCAAATTTGATAATACTGGTAAACACTGAAACAAACAGTACGAAAAAGGCACTGGATGCTAATTCATGAGCCTACTCAGTATTCAATCACTCACCTTACTTCTCCAACAATAACTTGACCAGCCTAGGCTAAGTTGGCCATATTCTATGACCGCGATGGCCACCATAAATCCTCAACAGCCTTTCCCCTACGAAGACAGCATGGAATCGGTCATTCAATCTGTAATTGACCGTAACAACCAATTTGACCCCACGGGCAAGGCCAACGAGCTTCGCATCCCTCCTCGACGCCTGGAGCAACGGTTCCGTCACGCGAAATGGTATGATCCAAAACAACACGCAGATTCACCGTATGTATCTGCGTATATATCAGCCGATACGTCTCTCACTTTAGGGTATGCCTTTTTTCAAAATTCAAATCCCTTTTCGAATGATTTCTTGCATTCCTTGTATCTTGAGAGTTGAGATGCTAGTAGCATAATTTTAAGCTTTATACCATCTTGAAACGGATGAAACTAACTCCACAACTTCAAAGTTCCCCTTACACCATCAGCGTCACGATCCGGCATAACCCGAATCCGATAGGCAACCCTGAGTCCAAGCCAGTCACTTTTGATCTGTCAGATACTGGATTGACAGCTATCGGTGGCGGGGAGGATTGGCAGCTACAGATATATCCTTGGCTACTCCTTCACCGCGACCCCACAGCTCTTCAAGGCGGACTAAAGGAGCTGGAGGTTGAGTCTCAGGGCCATGGACCTGCTGATATGTTTGAGAGTGGGAATGATGATGAGGCTGAGCCGCAGCTGCCAGAGATACGGCCAGATAACGGGTTTGTGACACTAGCCGTGGGCGAAACTAAGACTTTTGAGGTGCAGTGGAAAGACCATTGGGGGCTGCTGGAGGCTGGAGAGCGGTATCAGTTGTGTTTTAGGGGAACGTTTTTGCGGTGGTGGAAATGGGGGACGATGGAGGAGATGAGGGGAGAGAAGAAGACAGAGCAAGGTCAGGAGGTTGCGGGGAGGTTGTGGATCGCATGTACCAATGCTGTAGAGTTTACTGTAGCAAGTTCATGATTCTATATCGTGAATAAATTTATTCCACGAGGTTATAATCGATGGAGGAGAAGTCGATTAGTAAGAATGGTGGATCGAAACCGCATTATAGCTTGCGATCATCAAAAGGAATATTATATATAGCTAGGCTATGAGGGTAAAGAGTTCTCCTGTTTCAGGCCTTCGCTTGACAATTAAAGATTCCTTCGCCAAGGTAATTTCAACCTCACCTTGCGACTGCCACCCACGTGGACTACTGGTAGGTACCTACTTCCCTTACCTTGGTATGCAAACCTCTGTGGTCCATCCGAAACCCTTGCCCCGAGAAATTCTTGTTGGACTCGAGTTCTAACTTGGTTGATTATCTAGTAGTCCCGATATTGTACAGGCGAGGCAACATCGCCCATCCTGCCTGTTAATACGCCTTACGAGAGTCAACGACTTCGACATTCGATTAGACCCCTTCACGCATATTCAGAAAAACCGATTGTTGCTTTTCTCATCTAGGCTATCCTCACTAGGGGAGCGCCATTACCTACTCGTAGGTATAAGGCTTCAACGAACATGTTTCTTGTCGCTCCCAGACAAGCGGGGAATCGACCAAGACCAAGCGCTAGAAGTATCTACGCCGTTTATCACCCCTTCTTTTCCCTGTACGACTAAGATTCCCATGGTCTTGTTCTATTTTGCATGTCTACGCGCGTTTTATACTTGATGATATAAAAATTCGCCACCACGTGCAGTCGTTGATTGGACTTATTGGACTCTTCGCCTAGAGCTATGGCCCCCAATCTGAATGCTCGGCGGCACCGCAACTCTACCTCAATCCCTTTGAATAATGAGGCCTGTTTCAAGTATTCTGTACAAATCTTATTTAACTGTTCACTGCCCAAGGAATATTCCTGCGATCCTTTCAAAGCGCACAGATTTCACTTTTCAAGGTTGAAGACGATATGTCGAAAGCCGTGCCTATTCTTCTGTACCTCAATGGCTGAGCTCTCTCTGCCAAGTATTCTGTACTCTTCTTCATTTAACTATTCAGTACACAAAGGAATATTGCTGCGGTCCTTTCAAAGCGCGCAAGTTTCACTGTGGCTACACACACATATACTTTTATACACACATATACATATATAAATCATGTCCTTCGCATCGTATACCAGCATCACACCATCCTCCTTCACTGTCAACTTCTATCGAGTATTAAGTTATACCATCATCCTAAGCCCGATTTTCTTTCCTCATTCTTGAGGAGATACCTATTTCCCAATTCACAATGACCCCTTTGTGTTTTTGGATCACCTTGGCCTTCGCCGGCAGCACTTGTAAGCTGTGATAAACCTAATTTATAGCAAGAATAGCAATCTGACACAACTTTTCTCACCAGTCGCTCAGAGCCATCCATTTGTTCCCACCATACTGATGAAACGCGCAAGCGGTCCAATAGCCCTAGTAGTAGGCTCCAATTCTACAATGTCAACATCGACCACGATGAGCAACTCCCCTCCCTTGACGATGACTTCATGTGGCTACGTCACAACCGTCTTCCCATCTAGCCTTCAGTCTATTGCGGGGACGGGCACCCAGAAATACTGTACTTGTGGAGAGACAATGGCCGGAATCAACCTTGCTACATCCGGCACATCAACTACATCATACTGCGCACTGGGTACTCCGCCTCCAGCTGGTTTCTCTCAAGTGCCTGCCGGTCCAAATGGAGAGCCCGCCTGGCAATCGAAAGACTGCAACTCCCGATTCTACACAGATGACACATTGAATCCCAATATTCGGTGGACCAACATGTTTGCAGAGCAGGCATGGAAGGACGCTATTGCTTATTGGAATGCAAACCAGAAGACCGGATTGTCTTTTATCCAGACTGTCAGCAAGTTCTTCAATGGACCCCAAGGGATAGAATGCGGCAAGGTGGCGGACAAGAACAACTGCAATGCCGGAACGCCATGCACGAATGGCTACACGGCAGCAGCATGGCTTGTCATGGAGAGTTTGGTGTTAGTGAGCGATGTGAGTAATTGCCCGGTAACAAAACTGCCATTTTACTGATGACTCCAGATGAATGTCAACTTTTACAATGCACTCCAAAGTGCCGAGACGGCAATCACACCTGATATTGGAGCTTTCAGCGGGGCATTCGCGCCGATTGATGATAGCGCTGAGATTTTTAAAACGATCTTAGATTTCGTCGCCTTGGGGGCTGCCGTTTCACTTTCTCCTGTATGGAACTCATGTGAGTATGAGGTGCTGGCAAATATCATAGTGTACTAACCTTCTCGTAGTGTTGAAGAATTTTCAGTATTTCAAGGCGAACCCGAACACTCTTGGCACAATTAAGGATTCTATAAATCCTATGATCAGCCAAAGTGTGACCATCACAAAAGATAATTCGGCCGCGTAAGTATCTCTAGGAAGAGCATTTGCTTGGGATACTGTACTGACATGAATTAGGTCGTCTTCTATTGAAAATACGAATAAGATCGACCAGAATATGAATGGGATGGTCCAAGTCTGGCAGCAGACGATTGATCACTTGAATACGCAGTTATTTAATGGATCAGCTGCTTCTATCGACGCGCTACACGCCTTGATCACTGACGGCAAGATGCTCTCCGGTAACGTCGCGATTGATAACGAGTCCGCCAAGGATTCGATCGAGAAGACTATCTATGGCTACATGATCCCACAAGCCTGGAGGCTATCCAATACCCATGTCACGCCGTTCATCGTGTATGCCCCCTTTAGCCCGCGTCGTCGCTTGTAGCTAATGCTGATACAGAGATACTGGTGCGGCATGCGACACTCCACCAAAAGACGGTCATGTGCCTGGGAAAGCCCTCTCGGCTTGTATTAATAACAGATTATACTACATAGTTTCTGCAGAAGGACCCGCGAAATCCTGTGAACCAACGATGATCATCCAATGCGATGATAATCCGTATTCCAACGTCCCTGGGGGAGACCTCCTCGACGGCAAAGCTTGGGGAGGGGTTACAGGAGCTGATTTTGTTCAAAGGTATGACCCCGATGCAGAGCAGAGTATAGAAGGTGATTGCTAGCTTAGGCCCATTCTTACTATTATTCTAGTGCATTAGCAGGAAAAGCTGCAAATGGCGGAAATAATGGCTGGTCTATGGTTGACCCGACTGCGGCGCTCGACAATGAAAGTGATTTGCTCTTGAACGGCAACGGGATTGATATGGCTGGCGTTACGCAGGTGCCAATCTGTAGTGATAAAGAGGCCTTTGACAATTGGAATAGAGGACACACTGGGGCTAATTACCCATGCAATAGTTGAGAGGATAGTCGGAGTACACCCGTGGGTATGAAAAGATCGGTGTGGGTGTGGGGGAAACTTGAGAGAAGATTTGGGCCTATTTTAATACCGTAACACAACCTCTGTATAAGTATTCGGTCGTACAACGTTCGTCAATACCTCCTATATACATGCTCCTAGAGGCTGCTATGAGCTATCCAAATTGCAGTGGCAACTCAATTTCAGCAGTATTATCCCGTCAAGCTTCTGAAACTCTCACTCCCTCGAAGTCCCTACTTCTCGAACAGCTTGGTTACATGATCCGGCAGCAGTGGCAGCCTCAAGCTATTGTACAGACACAGGCATCTGATCTTCCTTCCAACCAACCAACCAACCAACCAATCAATGGCTCACTCCTAATGTAGCTTTTTGAATCTGCCTCAGGTTATACGTTACAAGAGCGGCAAAAGTGTGGCTGTACAAGATTGAGTTTCTAAGAAAAGATATACATGCACCACCAAACCCTGTTAATTTCAAGTGTAAGGTAATACAAGTCGCACCACTTCTATCCTCCATTAAAATGACTCCCATTCTACGCACATTACTAGAACAAACAAATCACTACCAAGGGGCTGTATGTTCATCGTCAAAGTAAAAACATGCCGCAAAAGTGTTTCTATCCTGGTGGGAACGTCCTAGAATGGATGGCCCCATGCGACCCAGATGCTCAGACAAGTTCTTGCTGTGCGGGTGGCGATGCTTGTCTCGAGAACGGCTTGTGCTATAGCGTTGCGTACCTCTTCCTCTACCGCAGAGCATGTACCGATAGTTTATTTCCTCCTGAATTCTGCTCCGCCCACTGTGTTGCAAGCGATGAGCCTATCTTTAAGTCTAGTAAGCAATCTATGTACTCTTTAGAGGCTAAGTCGCGCTGACCTTTCGTTACAGGTAATCTAAATGACTTGCAAGCGCTTACGGCTTGTGGAGACTTCCATAGCCGGACGTTCACTTGCAGTTCGGTCGCGTCAGATTGTTTAATCGCGAACTTTACGCTTAGCCCGACAAATTTCACAGCGTGGAGACCTGTGAGCCTCGTTAATACGTCAAATTCGGATGCCGCTACGATAAATTCAACGGTCATGTCGATAGCCACAACTATGACTACAGATACGGGAAAAGCTACGGCTACCACGAGCGCTTGTCCAGTATCCAAAACGCAAAATAAGGGTGTCAGCTCAACGGTACTAGGCATTGCTGTTGCCGTTCCTGCGGCAGTCCTTTTGCTACTTGCTCTGATAGGCTTGCTCTTCTGTCTTCGCGAACACAAGAAACGTGTCAAAGCAGAGAAATCAGCTGAAAGTCAGATCCGCGAAGTTGGCCAGCCTCAAAACCCCAGTCCTCTGACTGCTCAACCTGTTGTTCAGCTTCAGATTCCTAAGCCCTCTGTTGTAGAGATAGGGAGGAATAGTTTGTCAAGGACCTATGAAATGCCAACTATACCCAGATGATGTTTTGTAGAGTATTGAAGCCGAGGATAGTCAGACTGTTGTATGAATATGCGAAGAAAGACTTCTTCCAGACAGGCTGTAGCATCTTGGTGATGGAGATATGAGATCAAACTAGGCAGTGTGACTGAGACTTAGTAGCATGATTGAAGCCCTATGCAACCATTCCCAAGCAAGTCAATGACTTAAATTTGTGCTTATCATACCATAGATATAGGTTTTTTAGGTGGAAAAAAATAAATGCCTAAACAAGTTGAATTGTAGTCGTATATGCTGAATTTGGGCTGTAGGAGTATAGAACGGTATTTAGCTTGGTATTGTACCGAGCCGAGTAAAGGGGGGTGAAGCCCGAGCGTTTTCCCGCTTCGCCACTAGTGCATAATAGCACAGCCTGAGAAAAGCACCTCAACATCACACAGGAGCATCAACTCATCCACCTCTCACTTCACTCTACCTCCGCCTCAGCCTCCACCTCACAATGCGACCTCGTCTTCCTGCTCGCAGGATACCCCTCCTCCGCCCTTTCCGGCCTCCCAATTCTCCCACGCTCCGTCCCTTCACGCGCAATACCCTCGCTCGGCCCAATCTTCCCTACCTCTCCAATTCCAGTCAACGACCAACTGCGCGCTTTTTGACCATTGAGACGAAGCAATGGATCAAGGACGAGGTCAGGAAGGGCCTGAAGTACACGGCATACATATACACTTTTGTGGCCCTAGGTATCATCATCACATTTGGGGTATATCAAGAACGATTCGAGCGCCAATACCACCCTCCCCCCGAATGGAGCTGGGTCACTCGATACCAGTGGAAGATGGTAATGCATGCAGAAGACCCGGAGAACAAGAAGCTGGCATTTGTGGATTATGCCATCACTGGATCCATCTACCTATTGCTTATCGCCAGGCTTGAAGACCCCAATGGAGAAGGCGCTGGGCTGCAGGAACAGGGCGAGGGAGGAATACTAGTGGAAGGGGTCGGCAGAACGGGGTTCGACATCTCAAACAAGTCAGAGCAATGGCGTCGCGGGTATTACGGAGCTCTGATGGGAGCAGCTAGGGCCGCAGAGCACCTGGACGACTGGCTGAAAGACCCGGTGAGGATGCTCATGTTTCCCAAGTCTGTTGTGCCTGGCCCATCGAACCCTCACCCCAAACCGATCCCGCCCGGAGCCGCAACCCCATCGAGAGAAGAAGACTGCGAGAAAGCTTTTGAGTCTCCGGAAACATTCTACATGCGCATACTCACGACGAAAGGGTTCACCGAGAAGCAGCGAGTGGATGCTGCGCTGGCATGTGGGGCCTGGCTGGATTTCAAAGGAACGCGCAATACGGCAATGGAGATGTATAAATGGGCCATGGACATTGCGACCTCGAGCTCAACATCTACGAAGCCCGTGATTGACACTGCGACTGGGACTATTGACCCCACCGCGGGACCAGCAAGTGCTAATGTACTGTCGGTAGCCACAGCGATCGCTGTTCACCATGCGCTATGCTCAAATCTCGCACTCGCCCTTCCAGTCTTCATATCCATCCTTCGCTCACGTAGGTCGTTACCAGACCCTCCGAGCAATCTCCAACAGCAACCCGCACCGGATGAGGGAGATACTAGCATCGCGAAGACTATTGCATCATTCATACATACCGTCTTCGTCGCACCCCCCTACCCGCCACCACCACCAGACGGCACCGAACCACCACAGCGAACGTCCCAGGAGTTATGCGAAGAGGCAGGCGTGATGGCGAACATTGGCGAAATCCTATTCGCCTCGAAAAGCAGCAAAACGAGCAAGGAGGACGGCTTGGCGTGGACGAGGGAAGCAGTTGATATCGCAGAGGAGGAGCTGAGAACCAAAAGACCTGGCAAGGATGCCAAGAAGACGTGCAAACAATGCTTGGAAGTGGCCCTGGGGAATTGGGAGACGATGATTGCAAGGCTTGCAAGAGAAGAGAGGGAGGCTAAAGCACAGGGCGGGAAAGTTGGTGGCTGGTTGGGGTTTGGCGGGGAGGAGCAAAAGGATATGGCTGGAAGGTGGGAGAGCGAGGAGAACGTTGTCAAGGAGAGGAGGCGGAGGGTGATGGAGCTTTTTGAAGTGATGCCGGGGCCCAAGAGGACTTCGATCTTGTCTGTTTAATCTCAAGCTTTTGATGAGTGGAATGGCAATGTACAATGAAATGTAATGAGTATCTGAAACGGGTAATTTGCATGTAAGTAAATTGAAATCTACAACAAGGAGATGATGATGGGTCACTCAAAGCTGCGTGTGGAAGGTGAGCAAGCAACAAACGCAGAATGATATCTGCTGTTAATTGCCCATCTGAACCAAAGCATTGTAAATATCAAATATCAGTCTTTTGGCTATGCCTATGCACTGGAAGACTTGCTATTTAGCCATATCTGAAAACTCATTCGTATTCCTTTATAGACCCCGCTACTGACAATGCAGCATTGCACTTACTCATTGCAACTTAGCTCCACCATCCCCATCCTCTTCCTCCTCCACAAACCGCTCCACAGCACCCTTCACACCTCCGCCCTCGCCTTGCTCCGATATCTCCACATCAAACGCAACCCCATCATTCGGATCCCACGCAGGCTCTTCATCGCTCTCCGCACCACCATATACCCTCTCGAACTTCGGATTCGCATAGCCCGCATCAGACGCAACCTCATAAAACCAGTCCAGGATCGTCTTATACCCCCGGGGCAGCATCGTCTCGCTGTAGTATGGCTCCGAGAGGCTGAAGACAGGACACCCGCATGCATGAATCCGCTTGGTGCCTTCGGGACCGCAGAGAAAGGCGCCTGCGGGTTCGGGGGAGATGAGGAACGCACGGCCTCGCTGCGAGGGATTAGCAAGCAATTTGTACATATAGACCGGGCAAAGCAAGAACTCACGTCCAAGAACCAGCGGGCGAATTCATCGTTCTTGATCTCCGCAGGATGATACCAAGTCGCCACAGCAGCAAAGGCCGAGACGCGCGGGCCCCATGTCTTGAAATTAGCCGCGTCCTCGAGGAAAGTCGAGACCTTGACGGCGCCTTCGGACACGCCGAGGACGTCGAGCTTGGCGGCCGGGTCGACGAGCTCGCCTACCACGTGCTGGAAGATGTAGCTGACGTGCTGCTCGGAATCCTCGTTGCCGGGAACGACGTTCTTCGCGTCGTCGAACCGGTATGCGTTCTCCACGGCGCTCTTCTGCGGCAGCGCGTACCACGACGTCTGCGTGACGGCCGTCTTGCCGCGCCGCCACCACCTCAGCTGTCCCATGTTGGCGAGGATGATGCCAGGGGAGTTGGCATCGTCGGGAGACGTGCGCTGTGCTTGGATGTACTTGACGAAATCGACGGCAGAGCCTGCGTTGATTCCTCCTTTGCCGCCGATGATGCGGTGGGCGAAGATGCCGATGTCTTGCGTGTGCTCGTAGAAGAGGATCACGACGCGCTTCTTGCTTTTCAGGTCGGATGACACGAAGATGGGGAGGCTGGGCTCGTGCTCGGTTGCGCCGAGTGGGAGACGGATCTTTTGCAGGCCGAGGTCTTCTAGTCGGTCGGATACGATTTTGCGGACAGCGCCTGCGTCTTGTGGTTAGCTACGGTATGTTCGTCAGTGGAGAGGGAGGGTGAAGCTCTCACCGTTCATGGCCTCTCTCTGCGCGTCATTATGTCGTTGGTTCTTGGTGATAAAGTACTTGAAGTAGGCTTTGGGGTTCTCCGTGCTTCGGATTTCATCCTTGGCGTTGATGAAATAACTGAGATCGAGTCAGCATATTGTAGAGAGAATGAGGGTACTGTATGTGTAGGGGAGGGAATGAGTGATGTTCTTACCCCAGCTCCTTGAGATCGGCAGAGTAAACAGGGTCTTTGGGAAGACTAGATGCGAGACGGCGAAACATGATGGCTGGTTGAGAAGTTGAGATTGGTGCTTCGGGGAACGTGGAAGAAAGCAGATATGTCGCTTGACATGTGTTGGAGTTTAGACTCAAGTCGGAGGGTGAATTTGAAGTTGAGTTTGCAATGTGGAAGTATTGGGAGAAGTGAAAGGCGGGAAGAGACGTTGCTTTCAATTGAGCTTCCCTTCAATTCACTTGCGTTGCCTAGGCAAATGCGAGTTAAGTTGCAGAAGACAGAGCTTGAAAAGATTTGAATATAGACGGTAAAGTCAAGCATGCCATGTGATGCGATGGTCGTTCTTCGTTTGCTGCCAGTGAAGACAATAGAGGTATTGTTTGCAATGTTTCGGGAAGCTACCTCCATGAAGCAGAAAGACAAACACAAGCAACAACGATGCGACGCACTGTAACAATTGTGAATGTCAAAAAGGGGATCGAGAACAACGGAGAGGAATGTAAGGGACAAAACCATGATAAACTCGAGGTGTGCCTCCAACAGCCTGTAAGGGAGATTGTTCAATCGGGGCTGTTGCCATTGCAATTGATATTGGGCACCAACGCCTGTTTGCTTCGGATGCTCTCCTTCAACTCCAGTATCTCTATACCATTAGGCAAAGTACAGTATAATACAATACAGTATAGCACTGCGCCCAGAACCATCATATACAGCTCCCAGGACGTGAAGCGTCTTGCCGTGAAGCGCCATCCCATCGCATCCCATCCCTTCTTCCATACGGTGCCCCTTCCTCCGCAACCAACTCCCACCACTCTTAACAGTTCCCTCATCCATACTCCTACCAACTCGCCTTCTTCACACCGGGGAGATTTCCAGCCAAGGCGTTTACTCGGAAATTATACTGCGGGGATCTCATCAGCATCTTTCCATTATGCATCATATGCGCCCAACACAACACAGATCATGGCACATACCCGCGTCATCTTAAAGTCCCTCAGCACACCCCGTCCCTTTCCCCCCTCTATACACCGGTTGCGGATCTGCGTGGGGCGGGTGTAGCAATGCATCTGCGCCAGTTGCAGCTGGGCCTGGGCGCGGGTTCGCTGGGGGAGAGTCAGATTGCGGATGATGTATCGGAGGGCTTGTCTAAGCAATAGATATGATGGTTAGCGAGGATTCGAGGTGTGTGGAGGAGAGGGAGAGGAGGGAGGTTTCATACCGCTCTGGCTCATGCTCGGCGAAGACCTTTCTCTTGGTGTGGTCTCGGATTATCTTGATGTTGACGAAGCAGCCTAGGTCCAGCTTTTTGGATCTGAACATCGACATGGTGGAGGGTAGCAATGTGCGGATATTGCTGGGGGAGGGTCGTGGGTATGTCGACGCAGATGGAGTGGAGGTCGTGGTCGTGTATTTCAATGCCACTACTGATGCGATTTTTACGGTGACCGGCTTGAGCCGTGGTGGACATGGACAAGTTTCTCTCGCAACACCACCATATAAAATTGCATTAACCCTCCACGTCCACTACCTTCTAGGGGCTAGTTGCATACTTACTCTCGAACAACAGCAATCGGTCAGTCGCGGCTGAGTGAGAATCTAATTACAAAGAAATGGAGTTTCAAGGAAAAATCCGCAGATGTGGTTCGTGTTATCTCCTCCCTCTTCTGATCGAATATCGCTTGCATAGCCAACCCTCTTCGCTAATTCCTCCATCACGTCACAGCCCCTGCCTACGAGTACATATGGCATTCACAATCCCACCTACTCCAGCCTAACAATCTGGCCAAAAAAATAACCAAAAACAAAAAGGGTAAATACAACAGCAAAAGGTTCGGCAAGCACGCTTCCAATCGGCGCTCTGATCCTGCCTACATCCTCATGTTTTCGACATGTGAGATGCGCTACACAACCGCAGCTGCAATCTCGTCTACTATATCAAGACTTCAAGTAAAGCTTTTGGCACGCGTAGCACTTGAAGTCTTATCCTCTTTCAAACAATTGTACTCTTTAAATTAGGCATGTTCCTTTGCGTCCAAGGGAACTCCCTTAATTCGATTTTCAAATTGTTGAGCCTCTGTTGCAATGTAATGTTTTTCAACCCTACAAATGCATTCCTTACGAACGGGGATTCCGTATAAAATTACAAGTGCAATTTTTAACAAATACCATGTTCTTATTCCATACCGCAACACCACCGGGCTGAGGGGTCAGCCCATGTGTTTTGGCGACATATTTGTTCTTATTTGATGTTATATACCGGTGGGATATATTGCCGGGGTTTTCCCATTGCCTTGTGCGACCAAGCCTCGCAAGCATACTCTGGTACCGGTATCTCTTCATTGTGCAACCCATACCCAGATAACAAAAGACCTGTTCGCTTGGCTCTTTAGCTCATGCCAATCGGCCGTTCCAACAATTGCTGTAGGCTTGCCTAAGATGTGTGAGTTCCACCCTATCTTTCCTCTATCAGACATCCTTCTCTCTCCGTTCTCTTCGCGTGTAACTAACTTAGTTGGGGTGCGAAAGAATGCTATGCTGCTTGTCCCCAGGCAAAGTACGCCGATAACCAGAGGCCTACATTGTTGAAACTTTCGACATGCGAATGGATAGCGATGCCATCATAGAGACGCATCGCATGTCGGTGATGCCGTGGTTCCCGGCAGTGTCGTTGTTTCGTCTCATATGGATACGTCAATTTTGGCTGCGATCGTTCCTCTGCTTTTCCCTTCAAGGTGTGCGTATCCGTGTGTTTCAATACAGACTCAGCAAAGAGCAATATTACAACCTAAGCAGTTATTAATTCATTGCAACGGCACTTTTCACAAGCACTAAAGCATAACACGTTTTGTGAATGGTTCAATTGTTTGCAGCATCATTCTTTCCAACGCCTCGGATCTCATCCCTTGAAGCACTACCGTTGGCAAGCCTGGCATCCTTTTCTGGTCAGCTAAACTGGCTCCAGAAACATTTTACTCAGCCACTACTTTTAGGACTGGTCATTTGTGTGGCGTAGAATGTCACGCGTCTGGGTTTCTCGAACTTTCCATAGCCAGGACCAGGTGCGGGGTAGCACCATGTGACCATGGTTTCCGGCGCTCCCTCAGGGGAACAACGTGTTGCTACCCCAACGTTATATGGTGTGCAGAGCCCAATTGTCGAGGTGCAGTTGAGTCTTCTTCGCTCTTCCCTACATCTCTCGTGATAGTGGTGCTAGTAGTCATTGTGTGCGGTGTTTGAAGTTCGCAGCTATGGTGTCTGTTGAAGTGTATGAAGAGCGGTTTAAAAGATTGAAAGAAGTAGATCCTGGAAAAGACAAAGTTATAGAGGTTAGTTGCTTAGATGACTGTTCCCTGGTTGTCAGACGTATACTAATAGAGCTCTTTATTTATAGGATCTAATCAGTGAAGTGAAGGAGTTAGAACGTGGTCTCACGGAGAAAAAATGGGATCTTGAACGTGAACAAGAGACCACTAAAGTATACCAATCAAAGCACTATGATATTCAGACTAAGCTTAAGAAGATGGAAGAGGTGATCGTGCGCCTCTCCAAACATTACTCCTTAGGATTTGTTTATTGACTGCGTGCGAAGCGTTCTAACAGTTTTGTTTCAGTATTGATTGATGGTGATTCCATGCCAGTAAGTAATCATTCATTATATCCTAACCAATTATATAGGCACCACTTAAAGTATAATTGCTCACTGCTACATCTTTACAGTTCGTCGATCGCTTTGTTAAATCTGCGAAAGAAGGAGGTATGGAGGCGGCCCATAATCTAAGGAGCAAAGTGTGCGAGTATGTGTCAAACAAGCTTGACTTGCCAAACAACATACAAATCAAAGTCCGTATATATGCGAACATGAAGGGTTTAGCATCAACCTACTATCACAGCAAGATTCTGGATAGTGCAGCTGATCTCGATGCGTTCGTTCGTGGTTTCAACATGGGACATCCTATGAGTGATTTCGTAGATGCTGGCGATGGGAAAGAATGCGCGGATTCCAAGCTGAAAGGTAAGTTAACTTCCTATGGCCCCTGCGGCTCTATGGTAGGAGAGAGACGATTTTCTAACACTCACTTCAGCATGGTTCGACTACGATATAGCCGATGTTCAGTGCCAGGCGGTTATCTTCGGCGGGTCTGCCGATAATGGTTACGCGCGACTTCTCCAGCCCTATGTAGGGGATAGTTCGAAGAACAAGCGAATCATCCTGATTGAAGGACCTCCATTTGTGAAAGAGCTGGCAGGACTAAAAGACAAGTTCCTCGTTGCGTGTTTCCCAGATATCTTTAGACACACAAAACTATCACCCCGAAGAGTATCATTCTCCAAGACGCCGCCTGCCACTCCAATTCCAAATGCACTTAGTTACACTGCTATTGCATATCCTGTCGATGTCGCAGCGGTCAGGCCAGACGACGCCTCTAACCCCTCAGTGACTGTTCCCGCACGTAGGAATTATCCGTTGCTGAAAAATGGTAGGGGCCATCGTCTTGATGCCGTTATCAGTCCACCCCAATCACTCGTGAGGGTTCTGAAAAACAAAAAACTCTGCAACCCATTTCATATTCTGGGGGAGTGCAGTTATCCAGATTGCATCTTCATACATGGAGCAAGGCTTGATGAGAAAGGGATTGAAGCTCGGCGATTGCTCGCACGCCAGGCACCGTGTTCTTCTGGGCTCCATTGCGAGGATGAAAAATGTTTGTTTGGACATCAGTGTCCCGATAGAGCGTGTGCGAGGATTGGGAAGGGTTGTCGTTTTACACCGGAGATGCACAGTGTTGATAGGAGTTGAAGTTGGTCATCGTGGTTCGTTGGTTGGCTTGTTTGTTGGTGCGTAAGTTCGTTCTGGTGTGAGACGGAGGTTCCAGCCATAAATTACTCTACGGTAAGAATGCAGTGCCTTCGAATGGCATTCTTATTTGAATTAACAATAAAACAGGATTGAAAGTACGTAGTAATGATGACGGCCAGACCATTCCAGCTTATTCTACATTATCTATAGTGATAGGAACGAGGCTTTTTTCGATATTGGCGACGATGAAGACGTGTGTGTCTGGTTAGATAAGTTTGCTCATTCGCTGTTCTTCGCGTACAACTGGTGGTCTTTCCTGTGCGGCTCAACTGACTGTGAGAAGACCAAGACGTTTCCATTTATCTTGGCTTTGATAGGTAGGCACGACGACCAGGTAATACCATCTAAATGGAACTGTACCTAGATATTCTCTGGTGTCAAAACCCAATTCTAAGTAGGATGGCTCGTCTTGTTAATTTGTAGGAGGAGAATCGAGTTTCAGATTGTAACAGTAATATCTTTCCGCAGATGAAGTCGAACTGAGTTCAGAATCATAAGCGGACGTGAGAGTAGAAAAAAATGCAGATTGCTGGACAACGGGACCGTGGATCTCGATAATAGAAGGCTGTAAGTATTTAACATTTTCCCCCGATACTCGTTCTACTACCAGGTGATCAGGGACAATGATTATCTCAGCGTTCCATAGAATCGATTCTATCCTGCTTTCCTGACCTGCTCCTGGCTTGCGCTGAGGATGCAAAACAGGACCCATGATGGAAGCATACGTCTAAGAAGGCGCTTCGTTATCGATGCGTTGCATCAAACATTCTCCAAGTCTAGTTTGCTTGGAATTTGCGGAAACAGCTGCGAGTGCGCCTTGGTACTGTAGGTTGAAGAGAGTGGAGGTTTCATTTGTTAAATGTACAATTATACTATTTTAGGACAAGGTTGAGGGCGCTCATTGCAAGTGCATTTGATTGCCCCGAGTTTGTGTTATATTGCGGCGTGGAAGAAAGGTCCAGCACGTTTTCTACTCAATCAAATTGCCTCTTGATGATTTACCACTCCACAAAAGGGTTCCAGCTATTCTGAACCTTCTCGACCACCTTCTTGGTGACGGCGTCTAGGTCCTCAGGCCTAAGGCCGAGCTTGTCATTGTCCAGCTTCTGCGTGTACTCACGGCCGCCGTCCTTGGACCAGCCATGGGCGTATAGAGCCTTAGGAAAGCCGCGTTGCGGATTAGTCTGCATCTCGGCCAAGCCGTCTTTATAGCGCTTTTCGGCCGGCTCACATCTGATCTCCCAGTCTCCGTCAGTGGTACCGGTAGCGCGCTGCACCGAGTCGAGGATCTTGCGCTGCGTGACAACGAAGCTGTCGACGTAGCATGGGTAGTTCTTATAGTCTGCTAGCGAGGGCGAGACACCGCTCTCAGGCAGGCTCAGCAGGGCGGCAAAAGCCTCACCGCAGCGCGACCAGGTGCTGGTATTCATAGAACTGTGGCCCTCGTCGCAGAACCAGGCTTTCTTCTTGTTAATATCGATGCCGTACCAGTTGTCCCCTAATACCAAACCCCACTCGTACCAGAAGCCCGTCGTCAGCACGATCCACGGCACCCCGGTGTCCTCAACATCCTGTATACGCCGCATGGAGCCGGCCCCAAAGAGCGGATTTGCTACGCCCTTGCCTTTAGGGTCGAAGCCGTGAATGTTCGGCATGATATAGGCTACGCCAGCCTTGGCGGCCGCTCTGACTACCTTGCCGTGGACTTCCTCGGGTACACGCACGCCGAGCGAGATGACGAGGAAATGCTGGCCTTTGAGGGCCGCGACTATGCTGTCCTCGCTGTCGTAGTCGATCTCGACCACCTTGACGCCGGCGGGTATTTTACTAGTGCTACCACCGCGCGTTAGTGCCGTGACGTTGTGCTTGTTCGTCGTAAGTAGGGCCTCTGTGAACTGCTTGCCAATGTGGCCACCGGCCTATGATTGTGTTACTAAGTGGCGTCGACTACTTTGTCTTGTGTTATTCTTTCTGGGGGTATAGAAGGCATAGCGTACCCCGATAATAGCAACGTTCTTAACGGGAGGAGCAGCCATGAGGGTGTAAGTGCCGTGAGTATTGTATTATTTTCGTTTTTAAGAGAGGGCCAAGAGAATACAATGTATCATATCGGACATCTATACCAACCCAAGAGGAAACAACATTTATATAAACGGATTTAAAGGACTTAAGTTGAGCCGAGCTCCATTCTGGTGATATAGAATGGTAGTCATTTCGGCGCAACCTTGACTCCGTTCGGTCTAATAATTTCCCATAACCGGCTGATAGTAATGGATGTTAGTAGGTGTCAATCTTCAGGGTAACGGAGACCTGGCTGGTAGAGTTGTACCCATCCAGTACCCAAATATCAGTTAGTCACGTGGCTAATCACGCTACACCCCCTTTCCCGTATTGGAACACCAGCTATATATGTGTGATAAGTACATGTATTTGGCGTTATCTTTGCAAGCATGTCAGGTCCATTAATTAATTCCCGGACAAGATGTCCAGAACTCATGCCGCAGCTTCCAGCTGCAATGGAGTGGTATGCCAATTTATCCGCAAAAGCAATCATGACGCAAGGTGAAAACTCAAATTCACCGACTCCTCTTCAAGAACTCCTCTCGGTTGGTTGGTTTGTTACATCAATTAACGTCTGTTCCAGGCTAGCGGAGCACTCTATGTATCCCAGCACATATATAGAGGGTAGAGCACCAGCTCTACCTATTTGCCCCTCTTCAACAACACTCCTCTTTTCAAAACATTGTTGAAGCGTGCTTCTACTCACTCTATCCTTTTACGCCTCCACGTCTCCAATGTCCACATCTGCAAGTCACGGAGATGATGCACTCAACCGGATCCTCAGAAAACCAGTCCTCCACGCAACCAGCCCCAAACCCGACAAAACGAAATCTCTCGGTGTTGAATACCAATTTCCAACTCAGAAAGCAATCTCAAAAATCGACGCCGAAAACCCAGTTCCTCCACCAGAACTTCATAAATGGAGTAACCCAGCCGAGATGTGCAAGTTTTTGACCATGCTGGTGTTCTCGAATGGAAGCGACAGGGACGATTGGTTCTTGGACATGCAACCCATTGGCTTCTCGGATGAGCAGGTCCACCGAAGGTTTAAGAACTTTCCTGAAGTGGGATTTTTCAGGGATTTTTCAGCGTGGATTCATCCAGTGGAACAAACGCCTCTTCCGCACACTCAAGGTATTGGTCTATTTTGCGACTGGACGAAGACATGGGAGGCGAAGGACGGCCGGTGGGTCAAAAACCCCTGGGTAGTCTGGGTTGCCGTTCTGCGACCACTGAAGAACGGAATGAAGGACTTGATCATCTGGGATCCAGATCACCCTGAGCTGCTGCGGAAATTCGGTGAACCCGATAAAACGAACAATGATCATTCGCTTCAAACTCGCCATCTTCTTACACCAATGCAAACAAGTCTTGTGAAGCATATTGTTCAAGTGGAAAGAATGCACCTGAGAAGCATTTGGATTGGAGGAAAGGGAGCGGATGAGGGCCAACATCTGCAGTCAGCTGGGGAGTTCATTCGAGGACTCACCAGTCACGGTTGGAAGGCTGATCTTCCTTGGGACAGTGACTCTTTCCGTGCGGAGGAATTTCACAGGGTAGGAAGGGTTGAGGGGTTCGATAAGCCTAAGGGGAACCCCACTGAAGTTTCTTTGTCGGACAAGCTTGATGGATTTGAGGAAGTCTGGGAATTGATGCCAGAGCATGACTCTGATGGGAACTTGTTATGAGAGACTTTTTTTGTACTATGGGGATGGAGTCTGGTGCTTCCAAAGAGGCTGGGCGTCACGGCATGGCGCGCGGATGCGTCTACCCCGGAATGTACCAACGGCGTAAAACCTATGAGAAACACGCAGCTTGTGCAATTCTTTTCTCTAAATAGTTGACCAGTATTTAGTATACGGTATATCATCTATAATCATGTTGCAGTTGCAATCTCCATCGCAGACAGCAGCCCACTCTTGTCTCAAGTCCTGAATATGGTTGGAGCAGCAGTGACCCAGAAATATGGTGTGTTTAACTCTGATTCTACTTCGTAAGTGAGGGCCTCGATGCCGATGGTAGGGGGTGTGGTGGGGTTGTGGGAGATGTTAAAGTGAGTACGGCGTATTGCAGCAACCAGGGGTTGCACCTTTAGCTTAACTCCCATAGCATTTTACGAAAGTCGCTGCTCTTGAAGAAGCCTCGCGCTAGATAGGAAAACGGTTTAAAGCAACACTAATTTATGGAGAAGTGTAATATTCGTAGAACTGCTGTGGTCGTGGAGAAGTTGTCGACGTTGACGTTACTCGCTTTTTTTTTAAGTCTGACAGTGGAGACTATTTAGCGTGGAATGGATAGCTCCCCCGCATAGGTATATGACTAGCTCTATACCTACCCTTACTATAAATCCCCAGACAGCAAAAAACATAGTGGGTCTAAGCAATCTTAAAGCCAGAGAGGCCTCTGTTATTCATTGATTCTAAGCACTTTGAGTGGCGGACAGTATAAAGTTGTGGAGTAAAAATAGTCTCCACTGTCAGACTTAAAAAAAAAGCGAGTACGTCGTACGTCGGAAACCTCGGTTGTGGAGCGGCAGCCCCTTTTCCACACTCTAAGACCAAAGAAGGAGATAATTTCAGCACGGGTAGCTAGCTACCCGAAGCGGCCAAGAACATGCGATTTTTCACCTCATATAACATCACCAACATCAACGGTCAACCTCCTCCCATACCAGGCTCTTTTCTTACAGTCACTCATTTGTGCTTATTCTATCTTTCTTTTTCTCTCGCACTATATTCATAATGCCTTCTCGAAAGAAATCCTCCCCGGCGCAAACAACACCGCGAACATCAACAGGCAGCCTCACGATTCTCGGCATTAGCATCGCCTTGATATCAGCGGTCGTATACTTCCTGAACTCACACCTGGAATGGTTTTACATCTTTAACCCCTCGGATCTCCATGACCTTTCTCTGCGTGCCATCAGCGCCCATGGAAACGACACAGCCGCCGTGGTGGCCTTTATCGCCGGGGAGATGAGCGAGAAGTTCCCCGGCGGCTACGTGAATTTGGATCAGGAGTGGATTTTTAACAATGCTGGAGGGGCAATGGGCGCTATGTACATTTTGCACGCCAGTAAGTCTTTTCGAACTCCAGTGGATCTGAAATTCGAGATCCATCACATGACCATACTGACTGTTTCCAGGCGTCACCGAGTACCTGATCATCTTTGGTATATCTTTACCCCTTATTGACAGTTTCTGATCTAGCAAGCAAACTAACAATGGAACAGGTTCGGCCATTGGCACCGAAGGCCACTCCGGCCGTCACACATCGGATGACTATTTCAACATCTTGAAAGGCACACAGCTCGCGTACACACCTGGAACCTTCGAGCCAGAGGTCTATCCGCAAGGCAGCGTGCACCACCTTAAGCGCGGCACCGTCAAGCAGTACAAGATGGACGAGGCGTGCTTTGCGCTGGAGTATGCAAGGGGGTGGATTCCTCCCATGCTGTTCTTCGGGTTCGCGGACGGTCTCACTAGTACGCTTGATGTGCCGACGTTGTGGAGAACGACTTGGGTTACGGGTAAACAGATGATTCTTAACCTGGTGAGGGGGAAGTTCTAGGCTGTTGCTGGCGCTTAGGCTGGTATGCTTGGATAGTAAAATTCGGGGTTGGTCTGGACGTTGGAGGAAGTAGATGTATATTATTATGGACGAACTAGAGTGAGGGGGGTTGTAATAGACTTGCAATTGATCTGCTCGGACATCGTGCATATGACTGGCTGTGTAAAAAGGCCTATGCGAGTCAGGCACGCAGGCAGGCAATATAAGATTTGTCACGCCCTCGCTCTCATCGTCTACCATTACCCCTTCCATCATTTTCCTTCTGTTTGCTGGCTGTCACTGTCCAAACTTTTAACCATTCCTCCCAACGCAAGAAAGATATTCAATAATGGCTGCTAGTATCAAAATTGGCCAACGGCTCGAAGGAAAAGTCGGAAGTTATTTTGTCTCTGCGCAGGTCGCAAAAGACATCTGGACTGCCACGTGAGATTAACTTCACCCAGCTCAACCTTCACCTGGCTAACCACTGCCAGGAAAAGCAACTCTCAAGATGGAAAATTTATTATCAAGACAGCTCCACAAGGACGCCTCGAAAACGAGCGGGATGTTCTGAGGCATTTGCGCACTCGCCCATGTATTCGCCAGATGCTAGATGAGACTGAAAGCCCTCCATCTTTGATTCTGCAACATTTGGACGACAATCTACTGCATGCGTCAAACGTGAAGACTCTAGAAAGCTCTGATGTCAAGCTTGTAGCAAAAAGAGTACTTGAAGCAATTCAGGCTTTGCATGAAGATGGGTATACACATACTGGTACGCTTACTGAGATTTTACATGCCACCATATCAGATATTAACACTACAACTAACGCTTATACTCACAGACATCAAGTCGGACAACATTCTCGTTAATTACGGCACTGGATCATCTCGCTTTGCCGATGTCCAACTGGCCGATTTCGGTGATGTTACTCGGATAGATCCCAAGGATTACCTGAAGGTCGGGATGGATGGACCGCATATGGGAGCTCCTATCTTCCGAAGCCCTGAGGCCATGATGCAGCTCAGATGGGGGCCGTCGACTGACATTTGGTCATTCGGCACGACGGTAGGCGATATCAAGCAGGTGTGAGGCTGCATTATCTAGATCGCGCTCACCTTTTCGTAGCTTATAAGTCTCATTTGGGGTCTCAACTGGCACATGTTCAAGCCGGACCCCAAAGACGCCACCGCTGACGATGAAGAGTATCTGATCCACATCATCATAAGACAACTAGCTCACTTTGGCCCTGTCCCTAAGTCTTATATAGATCTCATTCCGAGAGAGGATAGCGACAGATGGACAATTCTGGGCACGGCCACCCTGTACATCAAGGATAACGAGAAGCAAAGGCCGTTTAAAATAATCGAGGATGACTGTCTGACAGAGGAGGACAGGGAGTTCCTGTTGAAGGTTATGAAGTGGGACCCGAGGGATCGGCCAACTGCGAGGCAGTTGTTACAGGATAAGTGGTTTAGTGGTGTACCATAAGCGGTTGTAGTATTTTTGTACTTCCGATTTACCCAAAGAAATGCAAAAGTAAGAACAAATTCAACAAAAAGAGGATAGTAACGAATCTCCGGCTAAATTCGACTTTGCTATAAAAAATCGAATCTCCATTGCTTTTGGAAGTTTTGTGTTTGGATAAGAAAAGATACTCTCTTGAAGCTTTTGCAATCTTATGACTTTTTCAACCTCTAAAAAGGTTTAAACTTACCCACTTCACCTTCGCTAAAGTGGGCAAACGATATAGCAGCCATCGCCAGCGCTCCAGCTTCTGTAGGAAAGCGCATCAATCCCTCATAGCGACGAGATATCAAGCCCATATTCCACCATCAGTCCTACCGCAATAGACAAACCCGTCGCCCAAAACCCATTTGAAAACCACCACCAGCAACTCGCCTCATTCCTTAATTCCACGTTCGAAATCATTAAACTCAACGAAGAAATACTGCCCCCGACCACTATAATATAATACCCAATCCCTGCTTCCGTGAGATGACCATAAGAGGTTAAGGACGCTCCCATAAGGAAAAGGAGGAACCAAAGGAAAGACTTAGTGTTCTCTCGGAAGAGGACAGCTGTGCTTTTTACGCCTATTTTGGTGTCGTCGGCGATGTCTTGGTATGCGTAAATCGTGTCGTATATCACGGTCCAGAGGGTGAAGGAGAGGACTAGAAGGAGGATGGAGGGGCTGAGAGAAGGAGACGTAGCAACTGTCGTATTCTATTGAGAAGGGACTGTCTTAAAATCCAAATTACCAAAAGGGGCACGACGATCATTTTGAAAAGTCGAGTACTTACTCCTTCCAAGGCTCCTCCACGCCAGTAGCTGCACTTCCAACCACAGTTTCCCATGCCAAACAGAACCCAAGCACGACCTGAGGAAAATTGGTATGTCGCTTTGCTTAAGGGTAGTAGATTGTACCAACAATAGTTGGAATTGTTGATATTGCAGTCGCAAGGGGAAATAAAAGCAAGAATGCAGCCCTGCAAGTGGGAATCTTAAAGTCAGTCTGAGTAATCCCTCAAACTAATAAATTTTCGCTTGTCAAAAAATTCAATCACTCAATATGTTACGTTCTCCAGATAAAGTTAAGCCCTAAAGCTATCAAAAGAGAGAAAGATCCTCGAGATAACAGAGTACTTACGCCCAAACTGCCTGAGTAGCTGTGAAAACAAATGCTCCTCGCGGAGATATTGCACCTCTCACAATCGGCTTGTTTTTCGTCCTAGGTATCTGTCTATCTATAGGTGCATCGATAAGATCGTTCCAGGCGTGGGCAGCATTCGAGAAGAAGAAACTACCGCCTAAAAGCAAAGCGCTCAGCTTCAAGACAGCATTTATGGACAGTCGATTGCGGTTTGCTGCATGCAGTATACCAAAAAGATGAAGAAAATAGATAAGGCATAAAGCAGCTGGAGGATCTATGCGCGCAAGCTGTATATATGGTATCCAGGACGAAGGGAGAAGATCGACCCATCGCCGCACGTGGATGCCGCCGTAATTCTGGGAAAGTGCCTTGTTGGGAGCGCTTCCAATGGAGGGGAACTGCTCTTTGAGAGGTTGGGTTTTGTTCATATTTGGAATTCTATAGAGATTTGGATTTATGAAATGTGGGCATTCAAATGTGAAAAACGCTCGACGTGATACAAGCTATTTATTTGCAGGAATGCGTAGGTATAACGTGCACCATCATCGGTTCTCCTCGCTGCTGCTTCGGGGGAGAGGGGAGGGAGCACAGACAAGTGTTATCCGATAATATCCTTGCAGCAAAGGGTGCAGAATGATAGAGCGAATGATTATGGATCGACCTACACTATCTCAAAGAAGCAGCATATTATAGAGCCCCCAGCAGTCAATGCCCTATAGTCCTAGATCTTTGTGCCGGAACCTCCGCATCTAAATATCTGGGTTTCAGCTAATCAAAGAAAAATAAGAAAAATAAAAAATAAACCAGGACTTACCCAAAGAATGATTAGTGATACCAAAAGAAAATAGGCAATTTTGCACCCGTCTCGTGGTAATTATTCAAATAAGAGACTCCCTAAATTCCCAGTTTCATTTCGCTCAAGCTTATTATTGGAAATGTAGGCTTAGTATGGAGTACCCTGCTTATATGTACAGTGCTTGCAAAGTAAAAGCTTAATAGCTAGGTTTTGAGGTGAATGAATATTGCTAATATTGAAAGTCCTGTGAAGCTTTTTCCATCTTCCATAAGAGCGCAAAGCTTTTCGATAGAGCAGAACAGGAAATCCAGGCAAATGAAATGATCACTGATACCTTATTTCCAACTGCTCAACCCAAACATGCAGTTTTGTGTGAGCAAGCCCACGATTAGTTCCTAATGTCCTTCAAGATTTCTTCTACATTTGCAAATGAGAGTTCAGCTATTGTCTCTTTCCAAAGCTGTTCCGAGACTTTTCTGCCCTCATCGGTGTAGATGATAGGCGCCATCCTGCCATGATATAATTAGCAGTGTTTCGAGAGATGTGAACTTCATATAACTTACGGTACTAATCTTTGAAATGAAAGGAAACCACCATGCGTCTCGTCTCCATGATTCACAGCTGCGTCTGTGACTATGCGAGCACCAACTGAAGTTTTGTTTCCATAGAGCTTAATAATCGTCTTCGCAATAGCGCCCACAAAAGTTCTGTCGTGCTCACGGTTGAACTCCGAGTCATAACCTGTGGCTGGCGAAGTCGAATTAATCAAAGCAACCGATGGAGGCACGATATTTGCTAAGTCATAGATAAAGAACTGGCCGAGTAGCTTAGACACAAACATTTGATCCAACATATCGATCTTCCCAGGTTTATCAAATACAGTTAGAAGAGGGGACTCGTTCCTCTGCTTGAACGACGTCCAAGAAGCGACTTCGGACGAAACGAAGGTAATACGACTCGGCTGTGATTGGTATGCCCGTTTGGTTTTAATGACTGGTAGAAGGAGAATCGCTAGCAAAGCCGTTGACAAGTAATTCACTTGGATTGTCTCACTATGCCCTGTATGCTCATTCAATCGGTTTGTCGCTGGAGCAATCCCCGCATTGAGGATCACGTTGTCTATGCGCTCCAGGCTCTTGGTTCTTTCCACAAAGGCCACAATGGATTCATATACGGAGAGATCCAGTTTCCAAACTTCAATAACAACGCCTTTTGTAAAGCTCTGGTCTGATGAAAGCTTCGCCGCGGCGGCTTTGCCTTTGTCTTCATCTCGCACAGCTAGAATGAGCTTGCTGAGTCCTAGAGCCAAGAGCTGGCGGCTGGTTTCCAAGCCGACGCCGGTGTTGGATCCAGTCACAATAGCTATCGAGATTCAGAATATTAGCGGTTTCCTATTTTCAGAGAAAGAAAGAGTGGTGGTGGGAGGCGTGGGGAAAAGAAGAGAATGGAAAGAAGAGATAACAGAAGAATGAACTTTATGGGTCTCGCTTCTCAATCGGGGCAATAAATATTGAGATCTGAATACTAACCCGTTTTGCCTTGTAGACTGACTCCGTGCACTTCGGCGGGCTTGAAGGTGATCTGACGGTAGAAGAAGCTAGAGATGCTAGCCTGCTTCTCGGGAGATTGACTGAACTGAGCCGCCATATTTCCAGCTTGGTAATAACAACCAGGATATTCGTCTGATGTTGCTGAGCTGATGAAGCCTGATAGCTGAACGAGGGTATAATTCTACTTTAACTCGAGATTCATAAGGTGGAATTGCAAGCGAGCAGCTTAGTGATCAAACTGCGTTAACAGAGCTTCACCTGGGGATGATGTGCCGGATTGAAAAGTAATCTACGTTTGTGCTGTCCTCGAAGTTACACGAGTAGATTATCCTGGTCCCAAATTATCCGGCCTATTAATACCCTCACAATCAGATATCCTTGCAAGGAACAAGCTGCTGTAATAGGAGGACGGAAATAATGATAATGCTGGTGTGGTGATAATGTTAGCGATCAATGCATGCTGCCCTTTTCGAAATCGCAGGGTTAAATATTAAACCCCTCTTGCGTCGATGCCGTGCATTCCCCGATGCTACATATTACATCTTCCTATTGGACCGCCGTCACAAGTTGAAATTTATGGAGTAGAGTTCTTAGCCAGGTGTTCTTTTAGCCGGTTGGACTAGGAATGGTACAATCGATATCAACGTATTAGTCTAGCTCGAGAAACTCCATTTTGCCTCCTAGAGGCTAGAGTTGGTATCGCTTTTCTAGATATTCTAAAATACATACATAATATAATTATTTTCAATGTTTAATCTGGGGGGAAGCTAGTCATTGCATTGCATAATGCTGCATGCTATGGCTACACCACTAATAGTAAGGTGTATGGCTGTACTGCCTGTTAGAAGCCGGAAGCACCGGTATCGACCTATGTAGATGAATAGTTAAAGAGAGATAAAAATATTGCTTCACTGTGTTTGAGTGTGTGGTGCTGACGGATATCTGCATCGCGTCCTACAAGGGCCTCAGTTTCTATATACATAACTAATATCTATATGCGAATAAGTTGGTAGGTTGTCAGATTCTCCGTTATAAAGAAACTATGAAGTCATCAATTACTTATATTATTATAGGAGCACTGAGCACTTGAGCACTTTTCGCTTTTCCCGAAGCGACTTTGGCCGAGCCTACATTTGGGGCAACGCACAATGTTACGGACTTCCAAACCTTTATTCACAGCCTGGGCTTGCTGCCGGATCCCAAACTGCAGTCTGTCACAGAGAACTATGCTCGAATTAATACCTCTACCAACGTACTCGAAGTGGCCTGCCATACCGCTCAGACGTCCCTTGGCGCAGGCCAGGTAGAAATGTCGCCGCTAAACCGGACCGTGTTAACGAGAATTTCTGACACATGCCATTAAGGTTAAGGTGCTTGCGGATTAAGAGAAGGATAAGGCTATCAACTGGGACCTTATAGGCAACACTATAGCTTAGCAGTCGAAGAAAACTGTAGATAGAGTAGGAAGCACTATATATCCTCTTTTAAAATTTGATTGCTTATATAGGAAACAGGCTCGCGAAGTCCCCTTTATAATAATAAATTCTAATGTAACCTATAAATCTAGGATCCACGGGGAGCGGTTTCCCCTATTTCCTTAGTTTGTTAGTTAGATTTTTCGCTAGTATTATATGCTACAACTATATAGGGCGTGGAGGTTTTCATATTGCAATGACTATAGATTGCTAAGAGACTTATTATTTGTTTGAAGAAGCTGAAGTAAACTTGTGCGTATAGAGGACGCTCACTCGACTAGGAATTTAATATAAGGTAATATTATATAAACGTTTCAGCGATCTTTTATATATTATTATAAATCAATTGCTCACCCGAAATTCACTATCTTACGAGTTTTGCCTTCAGCCTTAGGTGAAGGCCAGTTTTCAAGCCGTCTATACACGCTCCTCAGTCTATGGTCTTAAGTGAAAATCTATAGCACCATTTGAATATATATACTGTTTAAAGTGTACAACTTGTCTCCCTGCCGATGCTTACTAGGCTATACCAGGCTAATCCTGCTCACTTATAGGATGTTAACTTGCATGCTCTAATATAACAATAGCTTGACAAGGACTCGATGGAAATCATAAACTAATTGATCTAATCCGTCACGAAGGTATAGTCCCGAGTGGCCACCCACTATAATAAGAAGGCAAATTGCCTACTTTGCACGATCCAGGATTACTAAAGGAGTCTGAGCTCCCCATACACTTATCAACGGCGGTAATGTTGTACCACTGGCAATTGATACTCGCGGCGCCTCCTTGACGTGTGTCCGCACCCTTATCGCAGCGATCAAAAATACTCTGGAAGGCCGTCTTGCAGTCATCCTGGTTGAGCTTGATTTGGTTGGTGCAGCCTTTGTCAAGATAGGCAAACATGAGCAGTTGACCGCCGCTGCTGGCGCCATCCTTGTTGTACCCGATCTGCCCGTTGCTGTATGGATTGGACGGGATTGTCGCAAGGTTTGTTCCACTGTTGTCAGAGCAGAACTTGTCGCCAGCACTGACGAGCGAGTCCTGCTTGATGCTGAACTGCTTGTTGACATTGCACGTGGGAGTTGATGCGGCGGCTGCTTGGGTGGTTTTTGTAGCGGCGCAACCTGTCACAGCGGAGCCAGCATTCGTCCAAGTAGCGATTGGATACATCGAATTGTCATTACAGGTGCAATACGGTCCAGCACCTACACCAGCTCCAGTGATGGTCTCGGTACGACATGAAGTCACGGAGCCACCCGTTACTTGTGTAACCTTGGGAGAGATGGTAGCGGTTGGCGACGCCGTGTACGCGCATGGGGAAGAGGACGTGTCAACAGTAGGGTAGATGCGCTTTGTACCCGCACTATCACACACGCACCATGAGGCAGGCGTTGCAACGGGCTTACCATCAAAGGCATTACCATCACTGTTGACAGTGCAAGACGGCGCAGCAGTGCCGAGGAGGGCATGGTTTGCATCAACGGATCCAATAATTCTCTGTTGCTCATCCCACCAACTCTGGGCACCGTCACGCGGCTGCGTAGGAGCATCATTACCAAGAAGCAAGCACGCGCAGTCTTTTTCGGAGCCCGTGGTGCACTTTTCCGTGTCCTGGTTCCCCTGGCAATCCTGGTCGATGCACAGTGGGGAGTCTAGAATAGAACGACATGTTAGATGAATGGATCAGAGCGTTGTGGTTGTATTTGAAGCCCAAAGAATGAACGTACCTTCATTGGCTGGCTTGCTGGGATCACACTTATCGTTGTCTGGGGCGTCCGGTTCACCAACTCCCACTTTAGGTAATTTCAAAGCGGCAATTGGCCCAGTATACAACTTAGCACCGAGAAATGCACTCAGGATGATCAAGGTTTTTTTCTTTTGGGCCTGACTTTTCAAAACAGCAATCGCTGACTCGAGATACGCTGGGGCATTGGCAGCTACGTTGGTAGCAATCGACTCCCAAAAAGCATCCGTGGCTGCAGCTTCCAGTGGCCCATCCGCGCCACTTGCTTTCACTGCTGCATCAATAAGACAAGATATCGCTGTTTAGCCATTAGTTTTGAAGATATGGATGGCGTGGGTGGAAGCTCACGGTCTGCACGCTTGCTGAGGCTCCGCTTTTTGAGACCGCATGCTTGATTGGCGGCATCAGCAGCCTTGCGTAAAGCATCGCCGACATCCTCCGCGAATGTGAGTCCAATAGCACCATCAGCTACAGCTGTCTCGATAGCAACTTTTATTTCGGATGTTGCAGTTGCTGGTTTATTACTGATCGTACTAGTCATCGTCTCAAGGCTTAAGTAATTCGTATGACCTTCGATGTACTGGATGGTGGATATTCGTAATTAGAAGGGGTTTCAAAAGGTCGGGATGTCCACGCTGCTATGCAGAGTTACTTACATGGTACACTTTCCCATCCCAAGTTAATACCGGATTATTCAGGCCAAGGTCAGTGAGAGCATAATCGGTTGGGTTGCCGAGTTCTTCTGAAACTAAATCATTGCCGGTTGTTTGGGTTTGGCGAGGAATCAACGTTGGAGCAGCAGTGATCTGCGCGCCATCAGGAGCAGCAATCGCAACAGCGGCGGAAACAAGGGCGGCGCCGAGCCAAATGATATTCGGGGCCATTGCTTTGTTTGATGAGATTGAACCTAAAGGACGAATGCAGTTATTTAAGTTGAAGTTAAGATATATGTATATATACCAGCTAGCTTCAGAGGTGAGCGAAAACTTCGCATTCTATTTCGGCAACACTTCGCCCTCAAAGACTTCTTTGCTCGCTTCTGGAAGGAAGACCAGCTATTACTGGTATACTTTCACTGCGCCTATCTAGCCTTATATCTAATACAACGTTGACAACTTGGCAAATCCTCCAAAAGAAATACTCCGTGAATGGTTAAATTTCCTAAAGAATAGCACAGTAGAGTGTGAGATTACAAATCATGTTCTTGAGGCTCACTAGGAAAAGTAACTGCTTTACGTATTCGCGTTAGAATTGCGATACGTCTAGCTTTATTAGGCAACTGCTTACCTTTTCTATAGTTAGCTTTTAGAGTGTAGGTTCACATTTATTGCAGCCTTCTTTACGAGCAGACTATTATGATTAGGGGTAATAAGGAGGAATACAATCAGAAATCAAAGTGGATGATGAGGTGCCAAGATCTCGGGTATTAATAGTCGGTTCTTCCTTCTCAGAGAGCGAAGAAGAACCGGCTATTAGGTAGTGCTGACAGCCCTACAAAACCGTGCAGATCTAAAACAGTATGTTTATTTCGAGGTGAGGTGATCTTCTTGGCATTTTTCCTCTGTTGCTAACTGTCAATCACTCCACGGGCGTTTGTTTCATCGGGCTGCAGAGAGGTGCAGCCTCGAATGATTTTGACTCTTCGCATAGCTCATAGGCCGAACACGAGTGCCAAGAGTTAAAGTCATTTGGGGATGCGCCAGGTTCAAGGCAAATGTCACCATACTTGCATGAAAAGGAGTCCCCTCGCTACTCGCAAGCTCGTAGGAGTAGGGGATTGTTATTTACGTAAATGTTATTAAATTCTGGAATCGATGAATTTAACCTCATTAAATTCATGTATTAATGGTGATTATATAAGTATAGACTAACACTAATTTGGATATGATAAGCCCTATCTTAGGTAAATCCTTACTTGCAAATTAATATTTTATATTCAAGTATATAAAACTACTAAAATTATATAGACCAGGGGCCAATTTCACCCACTTAATTATACTCTACCGCTATGTGACTAATTAATAGATACGTAAGGATTATTAAATTCAGGAATTTAATTCGTAAATATTATTAAATTCGATACGGACTTCAAGGGTGCCGATGCTCTACGTAGGAGGGCTCGGTTACTCGGACTCGGATATTATTTATAGTAATCTATTTGCAATACTTCTATAATCGTAGACTTTACCTCTTTATTAATTCCATTGGTATTATAAGTTTAGTTGTAAATAAATTCATATAGGGGAAAACTCTAGGGTATGTCTCCTATAGGGCTTCTCTGGCTCCCCATTTCGTGATCCTCTATAAGCTCCGGAACGATCATCGCGCGGGTCGGGAGTATAGATTATATAAGTAGAAAACACGTTAAAATTGGCTTTACTCCAGTACGTAGATTTCAAGATGACTCTAGGATTTAGTCGTGTATTATATAGATAGGTAAAGTAAGATACTTAATAGCTAGCTATCTCCTGATCTATGATATGTATACTTTATCCAAAAATATACTACTAAGAAACTCTTTGCATACTAGAATGGTAACGTTCCTAATAGCTGGAGGCTATATAAGCCAAATAAAGCCTTGTATTATGGAATATGCCGATTCGATAGCAATATTCTATAAAATCACACATAGAGCGGAGGCGTGTTTACCTCTAACATCCCCGCAAAACTAACCAGAACTTCGCAAGGATGCGAAAAAAGTCCGAAATAGACAAGGGGTAAATAAAAACATGCATATATGAGGTCCTACACCAACCAGTGCGGTAAATTAGGTAGGCCTGGTAGTATTATTTTTGGCTCGACTCTTGGCAAATAGACGATTCCCGAGAGCGACTTCTTGACATCTTCCTCTCTCTCGTAATCAACGACTGATGTGCTCGCTGTCTTCGTCCCTACTTAAATCAAGATAGGCCCTTGATTTCGCTGCATACCTACTTTCTTTTTCTCAATTCGACCTGCGGGTACATTCCTAATTCAAACAAATCTTGTATATCTGCTTAGTTCAACGGAGTGTTTTAATCGTCGTTGAATACGTTCGTTATGCAGCTGCTTTCTAGTATTGTGGTAGCATGTGCTGCACTGGGCTTTGGACGTACCGCTAGTGGATATCTGATTGACCCTGATTCATGCACCGGCAGTAAGCTTACTACCCTTTGTGTGAGGGTTGTGGACTGACTTAAGGTAGACAACTATCGATTCGTTAACGAGACGGTCGAACAGGCTTTCACTATGGCCCACTTGATGTCAGCCTCAGTCAAGACTACTCCCTTTGACCCGAACGCAGTTTGGCTCCTAAAACAGCTGTTCAACTTCAGTTTCGGTGAAAAAGGTGATAGTGGTTTTTCAGGAGCTGCAAAGACTCAGGTTGAGAGTATGTTGTATTGCCCATAGTCCGTTGAATCAGCTGCTAAGCCGAATTAGAAGCTATCGATGTCAAATGGAATGGTGCAAGGGACATGGGTATACTCGCATTCGAGAAGGAGCAGACAGGGAGCCTGGACGCCCTTGTTGAAAACGAGGTGGTTATCTTCTGTAACACAGACCGCCTCGTTCGCCGAGCAAAGGACCCACTCCATTTGTACGACACCAAGGCGAAACAAGCCGTCGGGAAAAGCCGTGGATGTGCCGATGCTTTCATGTACACGCAGAGGTTTGACAAACATTGGGACACTATAACAATATGCCCGTGGTTTCTGCAGTACGCTGTGAGTAAGAAGTATCACACGAAAAAAAGTTTCTCAGGTGTACGTACCTGGTTGGCTGTAAAAGGGCTCGACGAATTGATCACCAAATGGTTTTATACACCCATCGATTTATTGAGCCTATGGGATAAGAGCATGCTTCATGAGATGATGCACACGAAAGCCGCTGGGCTTAAAGATGATGTTGGAGGCCTGGGTGGTTACGGCTGGAAGAATTGCAGGAAGCTTTCCACAAAAGCAAATGCCGTGGATAACGCCGACTCGTGGGCAATCTTTGGTAGTGCGCTTTATTGGGCCGGCCTAGGTAGTCCCATTGACGCTGATGGAAACTTTACCTCCCCTCCTATAGCAGCGCAGGGCGGCTCGAAGAGATGGTTTGGGTCCGGGGTTGGACGAGGTCTAGAGGCGGTCAAGCTTGATGCAGTGAAGCAGTTTATTTAGGGCGGCGGATTGTAGAATGATAATGTAGATGATGGTCTAGAGAGTGAATTTATATCGTCTTTGATTATCTCTGAACTTTAGGATTCTATGGCAGCGTTTCAAGCATCCTCCTTCCAAAAATAAGCTTCAGGAAATGAAAAGCAAGAATAGCCTAGTTGGAAAGTTTGAAGTAGAAAGATGCTAAAATTAGCTAGGAGAGTAGGAAATACAGAGCTTAAAATTTGAATAGGAGTAGTATTATTTAGAAGAGAAATCCTAAGCCTACCTTAAATATTCTAATTTCGCACAAACTTCGTGAAATCTTAGCTATTAAAAGCTGAATTACTTTACACTTACTTAAATCTCAGAATATTTAATACTATCCTAGTGCTTTCTTCCTAGAATCGAGCTTAGAAGAATTAGATAATAGAATTAAAGATTTATAATTAGACTAAGATTCTAGCTAAACTAGTGTAACTAAAAGCTATCACAGCTCACTTATAACTAGAAGAAGAAGTTAAGTAAGGTGGAACAATACTAGTAATAGGCTCTTTATAGATAAGAATATAAAGCTAAGAAGAGAAGAAGAGATAGAAAGTAGTCTCTTCTTATACTACTCTAATTTATATAAGTGAAAGATAGGAATATTATTAGTAATATAAGACTTATATAGGGCTATATAAATAGATATATACTAGTATAAAT
>QGMG01000173.1:0-46284 GCA_007825325.1 Lachnellula cervina | reverse complement strand
GAGTGGTTGGCGAGTGATGAGGGGAATGTTTGGTTGTTGAGGGGCGTGGATGCTATTGTGGAGGCGTTGAGTGAGGGGATGGGGTCGTCGTTTGCGCCGGGTTTCAAGACTAAGTTGTAGAGGGAGGCAGTGTCTGAATATGTCTCTTTATGTAAATACTGGTAAATATCATATGTACAAAGTTCCATCCCCAATTCTGATTCCTCGTCATCGAAGCTCCTAACATACAGGACTAAGATTCATCACTTGGTTTATTCCATAGATTTAACATCATCCGCAACCGCAAACTTGGCATCAGTCTTTTTCCTGACTTCATCAATATCCACACCAGGAGCCAGCTCAATGAGTGTCAAGCCTCCCTTCACCCTATCGACATCAAAGACGCACTATCACCGCCAAGTCAGCATTTAATTACCGCATTCAAAAACCTTAAGACTGCAGAAAGTACTCACCAAGTCCGTAATAATAGTACTAACAACCTTCGCGCCCGTCAACGGCAGCGCACAAGTCTCCACAATCTTCGAACTACCATCCTTCGCCACATGATCCGTCGCAACCACAATCTTGGTCTGATCCGGGTTCCCGACGAGGTCCATGGCGCCGCCCATGCCTTTGAAGACTTTGCCGGGAATCATGAAGTTCGCGAGGTCGCCGTTGGCGCTTACTTGAAGGGCCTGGGATGTGTAAATGGGTGGATTTGGGAGAGAGGGGTTTGGTACTTACGCCGAGGACCGAGACGTCAATGTGGCCACCACGGATCATGGCGAATGATTCGGCGCTGTCGAATGTTGAGCCTCCAGGGACTATCGTCACGGTTTCTTTGCCGGCATTGACGACATCTCTGTGAGACACAGATCAGCGGACTGCTTCACTCAAAATACTAGGGAGGCTTACGCATCAACTTCTTCCGCGGTCGGATATGGTCCCTGAACAGAATCTGTAAGCAAATTTCCTCAAAGCAAGCTTGCAATTCGACTCACCATTCCCAACAGCCCATTCTCGGACTGGATCCAGACCTTCGTCTCAGGAGACAGGAACGAAGGCGCTAAAGTCGGAATCCCAACCCCAAGATTCACATAGTATCCATGTTTCAGTTCTTTCGCAGTCCTCTTCGCTATCCTCTCTCTTCGCACCTGAGAATCCGATTTTTCACCGCTTGTCTTACCTCCACTCTCCTTCAACTTTGTAATCTCGATAACTTTCTCTACCGTCGCGGGGACGATACGATCAACGTAGATACCTTGCAGATGAACACCATCCGGATGAATATCTCCAATCGGGACTATGTTTTCAGCTTCGACAATGGTGACTTTTGCTGCTTTGCCCATGATTTGGCCGAATGCTTTCGTGGTGTATCTGGATAACTCAGCTCACATACTTCCATCTCAAATTCACAACTGACCTGAACTGGCAATTCCCCGCCTCATCCACCTTATACGCTCTCAAAATCGCAACATCTCCATTAATCGCCTCTTCCATCCCATAAACCTTGCCATTGAAAATCCTCGTCTCTCTCGGCTTCCCCGCCTCCAGAACAGTAGTTTTCCCCGTCGCCTTATCCACCGGACCCATCCTCACCGGGATTTCTCCAGATTGCAATAATGTATCTACCCGCCCAAAAATCAGCACGGTTTCCTTTCCAAAGCCTCGATATTGTACGTACTTATTCCAGTCGGTGTGAAGAACGCCGGGATCCCCGCCCCACCAGCCCGTATCCGCTCCGCAATCGTGCCCTGCGGACACAGCTCAATGGCAATCTCGCCCCCAAGATACTTCTTCTCCAGACTCTTATTCGCGCCCAGAAAACTCAGGATCAATCGATCGATCTGCCCGGAATTGACGAGGGGGGTGAGTCCACCGCCTGCTGTCGTGCCCGCGTTGTTGGAGACGGCTGTGAGGGAGTGGAGGCCACCTTTGCCTCTTTTGGACAGGGCTGCTATGATTGTTTCTGTAGAAGAAGAAAGAGGGTCGTTAGTATAAGAGTAAGAGTATAAATCGTCTGGCGGGACATGGGAGAATACCAGCCGTTCCGCATAGTCCGAATCCAGCACTGAGGATCGTAGACCCATTTTGAATATCCGCGACTGCTTCATCCGCATCTTTGAAGACTTTGGATGCCCCCCTTACTATTTTCGGCGTTGATGCGGGGTCCCGTTTCGCGGCTACATTTGCCTTCTGGCCGTGGCAGATGGGCGTTGTTCGTAGCTGGCGCACATGTAGTGGGGAGATGAGGGGTCGGGCGCGGGGTAATGAAGATAGATTTCTTGCTAGGCAGGTGGCGGATATTTTTCTTGTTGCCATGGTTATATGAGTAGCTGAAAAATAAAAATAAAGTTCGGACGAAATGAAATGGGAATTGGAATATATATTTCAATGCTATGACGAGGAGTCGACGACAAATGGAGCTGGGGTGGAGCTGCGATATATGGCCGGGCTTTTTCTGCCGGGCGGTGATGGAGGGACGGCCATTCTTTTATGAGCGGGGATGAAGGTTTCCAGGGTTCCTCGACCTGACTTCTTACTAGCCCAACTGCCGCCAGCTTCATGACTTCCATTTTGTGCACACTCTTTGCCTGTTTTTTCTCGTCATTTAGGGGATGCTGAAAACACTAAAATGTTTCCTTGTTATTGACTTTGTATATGGCGTGGCTCTAACAGCAACGTGGAGTTTTCATTTTGGGCACCTGAATACACATACAAGTCAAAGTATCCACATGATCTTTTCCATCTTCCTTTTTACTTGTTATGACCAGATGAGCTTGAATTTGTATGATAGGTAATCTGTACTTTCGATATCTCAAACTGTGGGAGATTTACTGGTCGCGCCCTCGGTATTAGAATTGTCATTGGACTTGCCCTTCGTCACATCCAACATACGAGGGTCGATGCGGTCAGAACGGTAGTAGGGCGATGAGCTCAGACCTGCACTACGGCCTTCTTCAGTTTGGCTCATATGCCGGCCAATGCCCATAAAAGCAAATTTGTTCTGCTTCTATACGTGGTACAATCAGTTAAGCTCAGTTGAAGAAAAAGAGGGGAAGATTTACGTTTAAGTAGTCAAGCTCCATATCTTCCCACCGTACCCTAGAGAGCATCTCAATGTAGTGCATGGAGGAACCAGAATAAACACCACTGAGGCGACCAGTGTCGTTGTCCTTATACCTGCAACCACGGTCAATAAATCGCTTTGCGAACCACTGGATTATTTTGACTTGGGTTTCTTACCATGTGCGACATCCTTTACCCCAGACCACCAGTGGGGACCATGTTTGGACATGTTCGTTGTACTGATCAGACGCTTCCTGCTTCGGACAGAAACTTTTGACTTGCTCATTCTGCAACTTCTTCAAGCATTTGATGGCGTAGTCACCATTAGCATCAAGGCTACCAATGATACTGCCCTGGGCAATCGGCCTAGATGCAGAGTAAGTCAGATGATATTGGGCTTCTGTAAAGTAGCGGGAGTTCTTTACCAGTTTGGCCCGATGAATGTAAGCCAATTCGGCATATCAGCACATGCCAGTCCAAAATAGGCCTCAGAGGCGTCTTTCCATTTGTCCTGCAGATTCTTCCCTCCACGTCCAACTACAGGGAAGCGTGGGCGATGTGAAACGTCAAACCCTAAGGGGCACATGTTAGCTTTCTAATTTGAGGAAATATTTTGCATGCTTGTATCATACCAGTTGCACAAACAATCGTATCACACTTGCGTTCTATGCCATCGTCTCCAACCACACCGTCTTCTGTAATACGTGCAACACCCGTGAAGCGGACGTCAACGTTAGGCTCCTGGATTGCTTGCAGGTACGGGTCTCCAGGAGTGATCCTCCTACAATTCACCGGGAAGTTTGGCAATAAGCCTATGTGGCATTTAGCATGAACTGACCCATTTACATCGGATTAAGTCGATTGCATACCTTGAAGAATCCTCTCATCTTTAATCATGCCCCGCATGCGGTCCTCAACCAGCTTTCTCCACGCAATCTGTTTGTCGCTACCTATAATGTTCTGGTCAAAGGATCCGTTTATCCCGTTCTCCAATTCCTTGATGTGGGCAACGAGGAGGGCTGGATTATCTCGGTAGAATTGTTGCTCTTCTTCTGTGTCTATAGTTATAGTCAGTATAGGAACCATGATGTCGCAAGTGGGTTTACATGTGTGGTTATTTCCATAGTGGTTCATGATCTGGACGAACCAAACGGGTGTTCTGACAAAAACGTCCATGTGCTTTACGTGGGGCTGAAACACAGATGGTTATTACTTGGTCATACAGCATCACATCTGACTTGGAGAACTACACCAGGAAGCCCTGACTTACCTGCATATTTGGCACCACCTGTATAGAAGTAGCACCACTGCCAATAACAACAATATCCTGGCCACCCCAGGCTTCAGGCGAAGAGTAGTCATCAGGCCAACCCGCAGTATGCACCAGCCGTCCCTTGAAATCCTTCAGTCCAGGAATATCCGGGTAGTCCCATCGGTTGAGAATACCCGTGGCATGGAGGACCACATCTGCCTCGTCTTCGAATTCGTGCAAGACTTTCAGGGGCTCTACCGATGACCAATCCGCCTTGGGCTCGACAACCTGCACCTTGACTCTCCATTTGCCTTTCTCTTCGTTCCACCAGCAACCTGCAATTTGGTGGTTGAGCTTGATGTATTTAGCTAGAGCAAGTTTCTCAACGACCGTCTGCAGATACGTTAGGATGTCTCCCGACGGCGCCAGGAAATTCTTCCAGTCGGGCCAAGGCGCCCAGGGGTATGTGTATGCGTGAGCCGGGATATCGCAACTGTTCGATTCAGAGTTAATACTTTCGTACTCGGCCTCCCATGCTTCGCAATGCATAGTCGAGGAAAAATTAATTGTACTTCACAAGTTCTCAAGATGAAAGAATAGAATGCTTACGCGCAACCAGGGTAGCGGTTTTCGAACCATCTGCACTCACCACGTTAGTCACAGTACATTTTATTTCGCTGGATCAGATAGATATATCAACTTACGTGCCTCCAATCACAGGGTTGCGTTCATAGATTACGTGCTCAACATTGGTCAACTCCTGATCGATTTTGTATGCCATCATGATCCCGGAAAAGCCACCACCGATCGTGATAACGCGCAGTGGGCGGTTGGATGGATCATTGAGAGTGATGTTTGGAACCTTGTATGTCTTGGAGGCTTGTATCCATGTTGGCTTTGGCACGGTGGGCACAGATTTATCGTCAGTAAGGTCTGCAGTAGATGAAGGACTCATGATGGTAGTAGTATCGTATATTACAACACAATCTTGAATCAAAAGATATGATTTAGGTCGATGGTGAAGAAAGTTAAAATTCATGAGCTGGTTCTGTCATATATCTACATCTATGGCACTACCCCTATCCGGCCCCAGCTTTGGAATGGAATAACCGAACCTCGGGCCTAGTGAGGGGAATTCTGTTATGTCCACTGAATCAAGGCGGGGCACTGTGGATCCCTACAAGAATATCTGCGTGATCTACGTGACGGTGTAGTAAATGGCATGGCACATTGCCGTATCACGGTAGTTCCTAAGTTACTGCCGTGATCATACTCGCTCTTTTGAGAAGTTTGATAGCCACCACACTCCGTATAAATTTCAGGGGACACGATTAAAAGGGTACTTTTAAATGGGTAGTACCCACTTAGACCGCCCGTGCCGTACATTTCGGACCGGTTGACCTTTATACTCCGCTGATAGCCAAGCATGCCCCGCTCTCACAAGGATCTTATATTGCAGCTGAGTTCGGATCGCTTGCCGTGTTGTAGCCATGTCAACGGGTAACGGTCCGACGGTACTTGTTTGGGAGACGACTCGCCCCGGAGGTAGCAGGGTGGATATAAAAGAACCCCTAGACCAGCTGTTTAAACCTTGCTCTCATCTTCTCCAGGCAGAGAACCACCAGGACCTTTGACAATCATGTCTAACGCCGCGTCACAGCATGCGGATTTGTCCATTGCTGATCCTGAATGGTTAGAGGTGCGCTTAGATGAGAGCCTCCCCTTTCACCATTCTAATCGCCATGTTTAGTTTTCCAGCAGCACTCCTATTCCGCGCCTTCTTGGCTCCGCCGCGGAACTGCGAGCAATGCTCAAGCAGGCCAAAATGATGATGCCTGCAGAAAATCCCATTGGTCTCACTATCAGCGAGAAAGAAATAACGGTTGATGATGGAAATACCATAACTGTGCGCATATATACACCGGAGCAGCAGCGAGATGTGTATCCACTGTTGGTTTAGTTAGTCTGATCTGCCAACTTGCAGTACCGAAGAGTTGCACAAGGCTAACGGGCTTAATCAGCTACCATGGGGGCGGCTGGACTGTAGGTGATCTGGATACGGAAGATAAAGTCTGCAGGGCGCTCTGCGTAGAATCCACGTCTGTGGTTGTGAGCGTCAACTATCGAAAGTTGGTATTGCGAGAAACCTGACCTGACACTTGCTAATAACAAAGCTAAAAAGGGCACCGGAGAATCCCTTTCCAATTCCCGTAGAAGATTCTTGGAATGCGTTATGCTGGGTAGGTTTTGACAATGATCCCAGGGTCTAATTAATGACTGTTCGAAGGTTGCTGAATATGCCGAAACGCTGAAAGGAGATATCGATTGTCTCCTTGTCGGTGGCAATAGCGCTGGGGCTAACTTTGTAAGTACGGAAAGAAGGGATCGAATCTAAACAAAAAACGCTTCTAACACATGCATCCAGACGGCCGTCTTGACTCAACGAGCGAGAGACATAGGAAAGTTCAAAATCCGTGGTCAGATTCTGCGTAATCCATTTGTGTGTCATCCCGCTGCTCACCCAACCGACATGGGCTTTTCCAGCTACGAGCAGAATGCGAACGCTTCCATCCTACCCAAAGAATCCGTGTACCAATTTCTCGGATTCTACAACCCGCCCCCGAACGACATTCGCATTTCGCCTCTCCTTGCCAAAGATCTATCTGGACTTCCTCCAGCATATATGCAGATATCAGGAGCTGACGTACTGCGTGACGAGGGGTTGATATATGCGCGGAAACTAGAGCAGGCTGGGTAAGTCAGTCTCAACATTTCCAGAAATCTACCTCTTTATATCTGCATAGTTCTCTAATGTTCTGGCCGATATCCTAGAACGCCCGTGAAAGTTGACACGTATCCGGGCTTGCCGCACGGGTTCATGATGTTCCCGCAGCTCAAATCAACACAGAAATGTCAAAAGGAGCTGATCGAAGGGGTGCGTTGGTTGACCGGTCAGAGATAACATTTCGTCCAAGAAAGTATTCATAAGCCAAGATTAGTTTTCCATTTGAATTGAGGATTCTTACTAGAGTTATAGTAGATTTCTAGTTTGCGATAAAAGCTTTAAATATAATTGCAAAACAAACATATATAAACACCTATCTAAACAAATTGAATATCAACGTCTATGCGAATATGATTTTTATAGGTTTGTTACTCCTGTAATTCAATAGGCCGTTAATATATGAAGCTAAAGTGATGTTACTTGTATCACATACCGGTACTATTAGTCTGCATTGTGACGGTCCGCTTCCGACGGGATTTACGCTCCCCAAAAGAGTTTAGTATATACACTAGAGGCCCCCTCCCTGAATGTTAATAATCCTTCGCTCTACCGTGTAAAGAGGGGGAATAAGCAAATAAAATAGTTCACCTAGGACCTAGTGGGACCTTACAAGGACCTTACAGGTACCCTTCGCTACGGATAGTGGGCCACCTGTACGGAGGTAAGGGCATCTAGCTATTTAGTTATATAGGATTTTATGTTTTATGGAACAAGCCTATAATTGAACAATTATTAGGAGAGTACAAAGCAAAAGACGGTACTTGTACGGACTGTCATTTAACCCGATGTCCAAAGTGCGGGGGCGGGTGCGGGGGAAACGAAGCAGCTACTAGTAAAACAATAGGTGTGGTTGACATAGCGTACAGTAGCATAACTTTGCCGACATGCGAAGCATTATTTATTACTCTTACTACATAGAAGAATCGCCTACTTAGTTATAACCTAGTTATTAGAAAATTAATATGGTTAGATATTATGAACATATTTACGGATATACCGCAACTATACTTAGTGAAAACAAAATGCATCTTATAGTATAGGTAGTAGTGTAGTTGTAGTATAGCAGTTGCTTGGTAATATTTATGCTTAGCGTCTTGGTGCACTTATGCGAGGCTATGCAAAAGTTATGCCATTTCAGCTGTACCCTACCCTACTAGCCTGAAACGACGCCATAGCTTCTCATCTCCGTTTTATATTTCCAGTTTATAATGCTACCATTCTATCAGTCTCCTAATCCTATACAGTCTTGTCACCCGAGTATATATATACAGACAATCACAACTCTTAACAGGAGCCCTAGCCATGTCTTCAGATCAAACTTTCAATCAGGAAACACGGGGCATCAAACGAATACAGCAGGCCTGCACAAATTGCCGGTAAGACCGTCGATATCCTTTGCAATAATCACTTTTACAAGAAGTTACTCTCCAGGCGAAAGAAGGCAAAGTGTAGTGGTCAGCGACCCGTCTGCGAGCACTGCAGACGACTTTCGCAAGAGTGTCACTGGGAGAGTGCCAGTGGAGCGAGATTGAATATTTCTAAAGATCAGGAGAGTGTAACTGCAAGTTCAGGCACAAAGGAAAGCGGGAATCAAGTTGGCCAGGAGAGCACTAGAAGCAACGCGAGTGACTCCAGCCCCTCATATGTACGTTATAAGCTAATTAGGGTTCCATCTTAGGATGAGTTGTTTGGACGAGTGGCAGCAATCGAGTCGAAACTTGATAATTTAGTCAACACCATGAACTCGTACTTATCCCAAACTACGCTGAATCTTTAAAACGTACTTATTCTGCCATAGAATTATCCCTCGGCTGATAAATCGACAAAATATGGACCTAGTTCAATCTCCTAGCGATAGTCTACGAGGGTCTTCAACCCCCAGGGGACAAGCATTTACAACAAGTGAAGCCAATGGCTCGTTTGAGCCCGAAGCGTGAGTTGCCGAGCCACAGAAACTTCATTTTTCTCATTTAAATAGGTCAATGCACGGGCTACCGCCCCCAGACGTCTTATCATCTCTTGTCGATACCTATTTTGCCCATGTCCAGAACCAGCCCTATTGTTTCTTCCACCCCGGAAGGTTTCGGCAACGGCTGAGCGATGGTCTCCTACCGGATTACCTTATATTTGCTGTCATAGCTTCTGCATTAAGGTTTTCAAAAAATAGTTACTATAACGGCTCTTATTCCCAGGCAACGACTATATATGCGAGAGAATCGTGGAAACAGTTAGTCATGAGTTGGCTTGCGACTGAGAGCGATCCAGATATTTATATATGTCAAGCGATAACACTACTTTCCATTATAGATTTTACAGGTAAGGACTTGTTTTCCGCGTCTGGCTATTGTTGTTATTCATGCTACTGTAACTAACTTATCATGTTTTAGCTGGCAGAAGACACCAATCTTGGCTCAAGATTGGACTGTCTATTCGAATCGCGCAAGATCTCTGTCTCATGATGGAACCTGACCCTTCACTATCATATGAGGATCAGGAAGAGCGACGCAGAGTGTTCTGGTCTATTTATATTCTGGATAAACTGTGTTCGTGTGGCAGAGCTAGACCCGCTGCCAGTACGTACTTCTCCTAGCCTTCTATTTGCTGTCCTGTCCTACTTCTAGGTTGAACAGAGCATATTCTTGTTTGGAAAACGTCTTCAGAGTAAAGGACCTGTGTTCATCTTCCTGGAATGTCTCCTCGCTGTTTCGCCTCTAAAATAGAGAATCTGCTAACTTTTGCCGTTCTCGTAGTTGCTGATGCTCATTGCCGTGTCCAGCTTCCATGCGACGATGCTGCTTTCCGGGATAATGTTTATAAGACGACATCAACTTTAGACCAGATACTCGGCGCTGGAGACTCCTCTACATACTATCCGGAAGGAGGCTTGGCTTTAGTGGTCTTAGTGGCCTGTATTTTGGGAAGATCAGCACAACACAGCATTCACGAATGCAGCAAGGGCGAGACTTGGCTACCTCCATGGGACTCAAAATCTGAATTCGCAACAATATACTCTGTTCTCCTCCAATTAGAAGCACGATTTGAGTTGGGAGGAAGTATCAATGAGGCCATACAGAGGAATTGTCTGCCAGGAGGTGGACCTGACATGCAGATCGTGGGTTCACTCATTTTCGCCAAGGCCATTTTCCACACCAGCCAATGTATCCTGCACCACCCGTTTCTTCTCTCACTCCAGCTGAAGAGCAACGGATTGAAAGCACCTGCTAGTTTCCTGAGCAGAGCCTTACAGACTTGCAGAGAACATGCATGTTCAATGTCAGAGCTTCTCAGTGACTCAAGCCGAGCAGGATGTACAGCTTTCTACTCTTTCATAGGCTATTGTGCAACTGTAGCCAGCGGCATACATACGCTGTTTCTTAACAGCACCGATATCTACATCCATCAAAAGGCAGTGGAGTGTATGAAATATGACAAAGCCTTTCTTGAGCAATTTTCTCCTTTTTGGGCCCACGGCAAGACAATGGTAAGTGTAGCCATTCTGGTTCATTGTATTTACTAACTTAGGGGCACTAGTCTCTGATACTGCAGAATTTGGCTGGGCAATCTATATCATCAACATCCTTGGTGACCAGCCCGCCAAATACAGAGGCATTGGATCAGAATATGACGGGCATTCTATGGGCTGCCGTTGACTATACCACGATGTGCACTAAAGTACCTGAGCTGGAGCTGGATTTGATGTTGGGAGAGAGGGCCGTGAATGGCTCATTCACTTCCAACCATTACTTCTCACCCCCCTTGGCGCTTCTCGGCGAGCAAGCGCCTTATTCAGATCTGATGTTTGACACCGCGTCGCCCATAACCGCATTCTTAAGAGGCTCGTCGATGAATTTTGGGGGATAGAGGCACACCAATCGCTTGGGCAAAACATGTTTGAAGCAGTCATTATTCAGTATGTACTACGATAAAGTGAACAGTACCATACCCTCTTCCACAGCGTCGCCCGTATGAAAGTTCGCCTTGAATATTCCCTTTCCTGCTGTTAAGATGTTCATCTCCATTTTCATGCTCTCAAGAACCATCACATTCTCTCCAAGCCCCACACGCTCTCCGTCTTTCTTGAGGACACTCAAAACCTTGCATGGCATTGGAGCCTTTGCGTTGCTATCTGAAGATGGATCAACTGCCCCGCTAGCTGTCCGCAAAGATTCACCGAACGACAGCTGTGAGTACAGTTGGTACTCTATATATGTTCCCAGGGAGGGCAAATGAGCGAACACTTGCTGATACTTGCCCGCGTCTGACGCTGCCCATATGGGGGCACTGGCGATATAAGCGTGATATCTCTGAGAGTCGACCTCAACGCAAACATCCTGGAGCTGCCAGTCTCTCGTACTGTGTCGGAGAGCCTCATTTCTGTTGATTTGAAGCTCTACACGATGCGTCTTCCCCTTGCCCATTTTTGGGAGAGCACGGACCTGGCTGCTGATGATATTGTTGTATTTTCGAGCCACTTGAGCACTGGGTTTTATTTTCGTTTGGTGAAAAGTAGATTTTTCGTCATTAGTTTCCTTAAGCGGCACGATGTTCACTTCGTGTGCTTGGCCTGGATTTACCATGACTGGCCATTTCACGATGACGACCTTTCCTTGAATCTTCACAATGTCTACTTGGGTGCTAGCAGCATCTGCCTTTTGATTTCGAAACCCAAGCGGAAGACTTGAGAATGGTCTCCGAGGAGACGAAATGGCGGTAGCTGTCCTCCAAAGCATAGATGGAATGAAGGACATCAATTCATGGAGCTCCTCGGTGTTTTCTATGTAAGGATTTCTCACCAGAGTCGGCAAGTGGTCTGGGATAAAGCTTGTCGTGTATTGGGGATCGTGAAAAGCCGGATGATTGAGGCAGGATTGGAGGAAAGACTGGTTTGTTCGAATTCCGATACAAACTGTGTTTGACATCATCTTGAGCATTTTCGCAATGGCAAGGGGTCGCGTTGGTGCCCAGACTATCACCTTTGCAATCAGGGGATCAAAGTAAATGGAGACTTGAGAACCTGTTTCGACTGCCGTCTCGTAGCGCACATGTTGAGTTTCAGATGCTGACAGGATCTCGGTTGCAGGAGTCCATCTTCGAATCACTCCTAGGTCGGGTACAAAGTCGCGAGATGGATCCTCCGCGCAGAGTCGACATTCGATCGCATGTCCAACTTGTTCAGCCATGTTGTCCTGAAAGTACCCCAAGCTGTCAAACCGTCCGCCACCGGCAACAAATATCTGCAACGCAACAATATCAACTCCAGTCGTCTCTTCCGTAATTGGGTGCTCTACTTGAATTCGCGTATTAACCTCAAGGAAGTAGAATTTCGATGTGTCGACGTCCACGATGAATTCCACCGTCCCAGCGCTTTCGTAGTGTAGCATCTCACCTATCTGGATTGCTTTCCTGCTCATCTCCTTCCGGAGCCGTGTCGAGAGCCATGGGGATGGTGCTTCTTCGATGACTTTTTGATGGCGCCGTTGGATGGAGCATTCTCGATCCATAAGTGATACGACATGACCATGAGAGTCCCCAAGAATTTGTACCTCAATGTGCTTGCTTCGCTCGATATATTTTTCCAAAATACAATCTGAAGAACCGAATGATCGTTGCGCTTCAGACTGAGCTCTTGCCAGCTCGCTTGCCAGATGTTCCCTGCTACGTACAATCCTCATTCCTTTCCCTCCACCGCCAGCGGAAGCTTTGATCAGAACTGGGAAGCCTATACGGTCGGCTTCGACTACGAGACGATCTATGTTTTGCTCAGAACCATTGTATCCTGGTATGAGAGGAATAGAGGGTGCGTTCTTGAGGAGGTATTGTTTTGCCGATCGTTTGTCTCCAAGCACAGCCATGCTTCTTGGTGATGGACCAAGAAATACCAATCCTGCTTCCTGCACCTGGCGAGAAAACTCTGCATTCTCACTCAAGTATCCGTATCCAGGATGCACCGCATCTGCTTTGGTGTCCTGTGCGATCTTTATGAGAAGTTCTCCGTTCTGATGTGGATTTCCCTGCGGGCCGTCGATGGGGCCAAGTTTAACTGCCTGGTCGGCTTGTTTGACATGCGGCGACAGGACATCTCTGATGCGTTATGTTAGCGAGAGAGTCTGTATTAATACTTGGAAATTCAGTTGAATTGGGTCGGTTTACTGGTCGGTGAAAACAGCGATTGATATGATGTTGAGCTTCTTGCACGTCTCTATAACTCTACATGCAATTTCCCCTCGATTTGCAATAAGAATGCGCTTGATTCTGGGACCTTCAGATTGAGATATAAGATGAGCGAAGGTCTGCAAAGGTAGTTTCTCTGAAGACATGGCTGAACAAGTGATTGGGCCTGTTTTTTTCTTTGCAAGGCTAGGTCGGGTCGGATTTTTCATGTTCAATCACTTTGCATTGATTGACGTAAGGAAATTAGATTTTCTTGAACACCAGCAAGAGTGCGTTCTGTACTCTCCTGGTATTTTATACCGTTACTATAATATAATTTAGAACAAACTGCCATACCATGGGTGCGGATTGATAGCCTCCCGATCCGCAGCCGGTCCGGCCATTTTTATCCGACGGCAGTGCAGCTATTATACTACGGAGGTACACACCTCGGACGAAGGAGAGGACTTTGAAACGGATCCTTGCCAATACTTGAGTTTACCATTTGCGGACGGTTGAACCTTGCGTGAGTCTCGGATTTTCGTTATTAGACTTGACAACACCAATCCTCGCTGAGTCGCTCTTATGTCTCCTCTAGGCGTTAAAATTGTCGAGGTTGGACCCCGCGATGGTCTTCAAAACATCAAGAATATTGTGCCAACAAATACGAAATTAGAACTTATCCGGAGACTTGCGAAAACTGGACTGTCTGTCATCGAATCCACATCCTTTGTTTCGCCGAAATGGATTCCACAATTGGCAGATGGGCCCCAAGTCCTGACTGGACTTCAATCGATGATTTCAACGAGCAATACCATACAGTTTCCGGTTCTCGTCCCAAATGAGAAAGGACTGGAACTCGCATGCCATAACGGAGCAAAAGAAATTGCAGTGTTTGTGTCTGCGAGTGAAGGATTCAGCAGGAAAAATATCAATTGCAGTATTGAGGAGTCTTTGGTCAGAGTTCGAGCCGTAGCTACAAAGGCAAAAGTCCTAGACGTCAAAACCAGAGGGTGAGCAAAATTCCTACTACTTAGGATCTTCGCTATTCTAAATTTCAATACCAGCTATGTTTCGTGCATATTCGCGGACCCGTACGATGGTCCTACGAAGCCATCGCAGGTTATCAAGGTCACACAAGCTCTTTTACACGCAGGCTGCTACGAAGTCAGCCTTGGAGATACTACAGGGGTTGGGACAGTCGCCGATGTAGAACTTCTCTTGAAGGAAATGCTAAAGGTAATACCAGCGGATAAGTTAGCAGGGCACTTTCATGATACGTATGGACAGGCAATTGCCAACGTGATCAAAAGTTATGATATGGGACTTCGGACATTTGACAGCAGTGTTGCTGGTCTAGGAGGCTGCCCTTTCGCAAAAGGTGCCAAAGGAAATCTTGCCACAGAGGATCTTCTCTACACCATGGAAAAACTAGGCATTCAAACTGGCGTCAACTTGGGTCAGATGGTCGCAATAGGCTCATGGATATCACAAGAGCTTGGAATTCCAAACAGCAGCCGGGCTGGAGCTGCGCTTGCGGTACATTTACTCGACTCTCGTGATTCGGAAACCAGAAAAGATTCGAAACGCGACTGGAAGATGTCAGAGTCCTCACCGGGTTACTCTGTATATCAGAGTGGAGCAAACGTCAAAATCCTCTTGACAAACGAAAAGAATGGCAACGCCTTGACAAGCTCAATGGTCGAGGCTCTCACTCGGCTCTTCAAGCACTTTTCGACCGATGATAACGTGTTTCGAATTATCCTCACTGGTAAAGGAAAGTATTTCTGCACAGGCATGGATCTGAAAAGTGGTGGAACTCCGGAAGAGCAGTTTTCTGGTCTCCGTGGTCTTTTTTACACTATCGACATATGCCCCAAGACAACAATTGCAGCTATCAACGGTCCTTGCCTTGGAGGCGGTGTAGGACTTGCATTTGTTTGCGATATACGACTTGCTACCTTAGGGGCTACGTTCAAACTAAGCGAAGGTCGCCTTGGTCTATCCCCCGCGACAATCTCGAAATATATCGTTCGCGAGTGGGGTTTTAGCTTTGCGCGGTCGGCAATATTGACCGCTCGAGATGTCTCACCATCAGAGCTGGAAAGCCTCAAAATCGTGCAGAAAGTTGCGGCAAGCCAAGATGATCTGGAAATCAAACTTGACAACCTATTAGATGAGATGCGCTTCATAGCGTCAGGAGCATCATCGCTGAGCAAAAGCCTCTTAAGAGCAGCTTGGACCGATGCTGGTGGAGAGGTGCAGGCCAAGACGATCGAAAGAGTCTTTAAAGACATGATGGCTCAGGGTTCGGAGTCCAGTTTTGCACGTAAGGAGTTCCGGCGAGGATTCAAGGGGGTGGATTGGGAGGCATTGTCGAAACAGCCTCTGTCAAAACTGTAGCAAAGGGGAAATGTCAACGATAATTAGCGTTACATCAGCATCATGTAATATTCTCGCACACTAAACTTCTCTTCCATTAAGTGCCTAAGTAATTACACTTGCTCTAAAATCTTGATACAATCAAGCAACAGTAGTGGAACATAGCCCTTCGAAATCATTGCAGTCTTTCTTACTAGTTGACCTCTTTGTGCCCCTTCAACCCTTGCGTGCATGTATGGCAAAATGTCTATCTTCCGTTAGTCCGGAAAATGCTGAAAATTGCCGGCTGAAGTCGGCAAAGTGATTTGCAGCAAATCCAATGACCATGGTTAATGTGCTATCGAAGTTATAAGGCCACTGCCGGACCGGACCGTACTGTAGAATGTTAACCGACTCGGTTGCCCACCCGGCGGGACCGGACCGTGGGTACACCTCCCAGTACCACAGTGGATCCTGCAAAATAGTTATGGTAGAATCCACCTTTCGATGTAGGCGAAACGGGGTTGCAATTCGAAGTTGTAAACTTCCAGAAGTAAAATTCTAATTGTTTCGTCAGAGTGCGAAACCAAGAAGAGTGATTCACATTTACTATAACACAGTCAAATTCAGAGGAACCCACTTCAAGCAACAAGCAATCTTTTCATGATGTCTGCCTTTGACGTAGCCTCTATTACTCCTTTTGCAGAACCGTTATGGTATTCACGTGGAAAAAGCGTGCATTATGATTCTTCTCATGAGTGTCTCCGCAAAGCCGTTCGAGCTTACGTCGACGAGAAGATTACGCCAAATTGTGCAGAATGGGAAACGCAAGGATTTGTACCAAAAGAAGTGAGAATGCAATCCTAAATCTTCTAAGTCATACACTGAGAACCTAGGTTCTCGAGGAACACTCGAAGCGTGGCTTCACGGCTGTAGCAATCAACCCTGCAGCAGTCTCTAGTCACATGGGAAACATAAAGTTACCCGGAGATATTGAGCCTCGGAAATGGGATGGATTTCATGATTTAGTTTGTATCGACGAAATCGCTCGTTGTGGTTATCTTGGGGTTATCTGGGCACTTAGTTGTGGCGATTCTATCGGCTGCCCTCCAGTTGTCAACTTTGGCTCGGTTTCTCAGAAAAAAGCCTGGCTGCCTTCCGTCATAAATGGTGAAAGCCGATTTTGCCTAGGTGTTACAGAGGTAGATGGTAATTTACTCTAGAACAAGAATCAGGGACAAGTTTAGTGTGTTATTGCTAACGCAAATAGCGGGATCTGATGTTGCCAATATTTCGACAATAGCGGAGCGGAGAGGCAATGTTTACGTCGTCAACGGTGCAAAGAAGTGGATCACTAATGGAATGTGGGCAACTCATTGTACAGCAGCAGTCCGTACTGGTCCACCTGGGAAAAGTGGCATTTCTGCTCTCGTGATTCCACTCAACTCTAAAGGAGTCACCCGACGAAAGATCCTAAACTCTGGGGTTGCAGCAAGTGGTAAGTTAAACTCAAATTGGCTCCCATTTCTACTGGCTAACTATCTAGGTTCGACGTACCTCGAGTTTGACGACGTGGAGGTTCCGGTTTCTCATCTCCTGGGTGAAGAGAACAAAGGCTTCAACATTATCATGTCAAGTCAGTCAACTTCGAACCAAAGATTTGAGAATCTTGCTAATGAGTTGAGACTTTAATCATGAGAGGCTCTGGCTTGCCTGCACAAGTTTGCGCCTGGCCCGCATCTGTCTAACAGACGCATACAGCTATGCACTTGAGCGGACTACCTTCGGTAAACACCTCATTGAACATCAAGCTATTAAGACAAAATTCACTACAATTGGGGCCGAGATCCTCCCTGCACATGCGTTCATGGAGTCCTTGGTCGGTCTTCATGATGCAAATAAGCAAGCAGAGCCACGGTACGGAGGGTTGATTGCTCTTCTCAAGGTAATTGCCGGAAGAGCTCTAGAGAAAACTGTCAGGGAGACACAGCAAATCATGGGTGGACTAGGATATTCGCGAACAGGAAAAGGGGCACGTATCGAGCAGATCAGTCGTGACATGAGGGTCATGGTAATTGGAGGAGGGAGTGAGGAGATTTTGAGTGAGCTGGCTTTTATGCAAGAGAAGAAGGACCTTGGTATTATCAGGGGCGAGAATTTAAGGTCAAGTAAGCTATAGGAGTATGTAATAAGAGGTCATAGTAGTATTCAGTATTGCTATGAGTACCACCGAACTTCCTCATACTTTTATCTAATATTCGAAAAAGACATTTGTTTTGAATAAAAATCCGAAAACCGGATATCAAATATCGCCTTCTTACCTATTTAAACATTACTTTGTATTTCTCGGCTTTTTAAGTGCTCGCATGTGCGCTGCATTGTGTGTTGAATTTTCTAATGCTTGCTTGGGCGATGAGACATTATCTCGTGATTCCACCTACCAAGCGTGTTTGTGGGAGAGTATCTAAACTTGGACTGAACATATGAGCAACATGGTAATATGCAATGGTTGGTGGCACTCTGAGAAGTATGATGTTAATTGGTTACCTTAGACGTAAGCTAGCTGGAAAGAGGGATTGTTAATCAAAAATTTGAAATTTGTTCCAGGCACTCTAACAGACTCTATTTTCAATGTACGTGTCGTAATATGCTTCAGAGCTTACTCAACCGCATTTCCTTCCTGACAAGCTCAGTTCCCCTTTCCTTCAAAACATGTTTCTTGATCTTTCCACTTCCAGTTTTGGGGAACTCTTCATCCCCACGTAGCCAGAATACATGCACGGGAGCTTTGTGCCAGCCCAACGTTTCCCGTACAAATTTCCCCAGTTCTTCTTGCGATGGCCGTTCATGTGATGCGCGTTGCTGGAGGAATGCACCTACTGCCTCGCCATACTTCGAATTGGCAATCCCAATAACGCTTGCTTGGATAATAGAAGGGTGTTGCACGAGTCGCTCTTCGATTTCCAAGGGCAAAATATTCTCTCCGCCTAATTATTTGGAACGCCTTTCAGCAACATTCAGCTTGGAAGAGAAAAAGTACTTACCTCGAATTATGATGTCTTTTATTCTCCCGGTGATACGACAATATCCCTCATTGTCAAAAACTGCTTCATCTCCTGTGTGCATCCAACGTATCCCATTCTCATCAGTCCGCATCACCTCAGCTGTCTTCTCTGGATTTTGCCAGTAACCTATCTGCAGAGCAAAACCCGCAACGCAGAGCTCTCCTCTGGCTCCAGTCGGCACGATCTCACCATTTGTTTCGACTATTTTTGCTCGCATGTGGGGAAGAAGCTTGCCAACTGTCGACAATCGTTTCTCGACCGGGTCGTCTGTAAATGTCATAAAACTCGCAGGAGAAGTCTCCGTCATACCTTTCTAAAAGTTAGCCCTTTCCAGATATACAACATACTGCAAATATCCACTTACCATATGTATTTGTAATTTCTGACATATTAAAGGTTTTTCGCAAGTCCATCATCATCTTCCGAGGGACTGGAGCCCCTGCCGCAATCCCAGTGCGAAGCCTAGAAAGGTCCACGTCTGGCTGTAGAAGTTCGAGTTCTGCAGAAAACATCGCTGGAACGCCATGAAGAGCTGTGCAACGTTCTTTTGAAAGTGCATTCAGGACTTCTTGAGCCTGGAACGTCTCACTAGGAAAAACAATACTGCTTCCATGGGTCAAGGCTGCCAATAGTCCGAGAACGAGGCCGAAGCAATGAAATAATGGAGGAGGACAGCATACGATATCTTTTTCAGATAATTTCATCCGATCTCCAACAAATCGACCATTATTGACAAGATTGCTACGGAAAAGTCAGCGTGAGCTACTTTCATTAGGGGTTCCTGCTTGTACTTGTGAGTTAACATGGCTGCTTTTGGCGCAGCGGTTGTTCCACTAGTGAACTGAAGATTGCACATATCATTGGGGTCAACTGTACACATTCTTGTAGTGATCTGACTGTCGCTTATCCCTCCACCACCACGAATCAAGTCGGCATACTCACGAAATGCCCATTGACTGCTCTTCTTCAGTAGTATTACTTCCTGCAGCTCAGCTAGGCTTGCACGATCATCCTCATTTTCTAGCATCTGTAGCACCTCTTGGCTGGATATCCTCCCTATCCTTGAACTAATGAATAGGAGGCGACATTCTAGTGTAGAAGTTAGTTTGATACGATTTGCAATATTGTAAAATACCAACCTGAGTGCTTCAAAGCATACTCGAGCTCCGAGGGGCTGTAGGTGCAATTCAGAACTACTAGAGCGGCACCGATATGTGAAGCAGCAAAGAAGAGCTCAACATATGGGGGACAGTTGCCCGCGAATATTCCAATATTATCTCCACGACGTATTCCAGCTGCCAACAGACCTTTGGCGACAGCAAGTGTATTTTGATAAAGTTGTTGGTATGTTGCTCTATATCCAGCTTCGGGAAAGACAACACACTGACCTGAAGGGGTAGCTTCTGTTTGCTGCTTGAGTAGCTGACTAAGTGTGAGATTCCAAAGAGATGGCTCGGTCGGACCAACTAGAATAGAGGCCTTTGAGAAGGCCTTTATCTCCGTCGAAGGATTCATTGTTATCAGATGTAAGGTGCCAGAAAAAATGTAGAAATAAAAGTTCAATCAGTTTGTTCTGCTTGATCGTGAAATGTTTGTCATGTATCATACTTTATCACTCCCCCTTCCTTCCTTTATCTTGAAGAAAAAACCGAATATCCGCCAAGTATCACCTACGAAAGCCGTTAGTTTTTAATGAGTGACATGGTTGACGGTATTTTTCGGAATTGTTCATATTTGCCTTCCCGGCAGCGGTCCGCAGCCGTCCCCACGGCTTTTGCCCATAGCCGGTCATCATTCCCAATTATTGTCTCCCGGAAGAGAAAGTTACAACTATTAATAATCAGAATTATCTTTTATCAATGGATCTAGATTACGAAGTGTTACAAAGTCTAAAAATATTCAAACAGCTTCCAATATCATACACTGCTCAGCCTCTCCGCTATGGCGACCTTTCCGCAGTACCCAACTCACATCAACGACAAGTCTCCAAAATTCCAAGAAACTGCTTCAAAATGGACCGGCATCCTGGCAGAATTTGCTAGAGCTTCTTTAGAAGCAGCTTCGGAGAGTACATCGTTAAGTGCACTCGAAAATCATACAGCGGGACAATTGCTTGGTGAGCTCAAAAGCATACATTACCAAATAGTACTCTGCTGAAGTATGAGGTCTAGCGCGTGATAGAATTGCTCTTCTACGGGACCCAGGAACTCCGTTTCTAGAGCTTTGCGTTTTTGCGGGGCATAAACTAAAAGATTCTTCTCCTTCAGCAAGCGTAGTGGCCGGCATTGGCGTCGTAAGGTGGGTTACGATCAATGCTTCAGCCACCTTCAAACAGACTAATATATACACTCATAGTGGCGTTATATGTGTGCTTTTTGCTCACATCCCTTCGCTCCAAGGAGGAGCTTGGAACGAGTATACTGGTAAACAATAACCATATCAAATTCCTTTCTAACAGGAAACTAACTCCTGATTGCCTCAGTTTTAAAACAGAACCGCATTACAGCTATAGCCTCAGAAAACAATTTGCCTCTGATTTCACTTGTACAATCCGTGCGTAAACTCCAACAGTCCAGAAGACACTTACTTACAGCGCATAAACCAGGCTGGTGTCTTTCTTCCGCAGCAGTTTAGAGTCTTTCACAAAGGTGGCCAGATCTTCCGTGACCTCGCCCTTCGGTCCAAGAATGGGCAATCAAGTTGTGCGGTTGTCTTTGGTTCATCCACAGCGGGAGGTGCATATCATCCCGCTCTTTCAGATTATACCATTTTTGTTCAAGACCAGGCTCAAGTATTCCTCGGGGGTCCCCCACTGGTTAAAATGGCTACAGGAGAGGTCACTAATGCTGAGGAGCTGGGGGGTGCGGATATGCACTCCACTATTACCGGCCTTTCGGATCAACTTGCAATTGATGAGTATTTTTCTCTACCGTATCTCGCTTAGTATCCCCTGGCTTATTTGTTACAGGTTTGATGCAATTCGGAAAGTAAGGGAATGGGTGTTTACGACTTCAGCGGCCCAGACTCAGCTATCCAGGACTAAATTTGCTCGGGAAGCTATCAACCCAAAATTCAGTATCGAAAGCCTCTTGGGTATCATTGATCCCGACACGAGGCAGCCTCTGGATATGATGGAGGTCTTGTTGCGAATTGTAGATGACTCACGCATCGAGATTTTTAAACCCGCATATGGAAAAGGCATGATCACGGGTTGGGCATATATTCATGGTATTGAGTCAATACCTAGGTAGCCTATATAGGATCCTAGCATGACTAACGTTGCCAGGTCATTTGACTGGAATCATCGCGAACCAGACTCCGATCATTCTTCCAAACGAGGCTGATAAGGCCACGCAGTTCATCCGTTTATGCAATCAAGGGTAAGCTGCCTTAGTATTTCACAACTGCCATCATACAGGTGCTAATATGTTCTAATACAAAAGGAGAAACCCCATTGTTTTTCTTCACAACGTAACGGGGTTTATGGTTGGGCTGAAATCAGAGCGAGCAGGTTTGATTAAGAAAGGCGCCCAACTCGTGAGCGCAGTCAGTACAAGTTCGGTGCCACATATCAGCATTATTTGTGGCGCATCTTATGGCGCTGGAAATTATGCAATGTGTGGACGGGCCTATGCTCCTCGTTTTCTATTCTCCTGGCCAACAAGCAAATGCTCTGTGATGGGTCCAGAGCAGCTAGGAGGAGTGATGGAAACAATAACACGAGGGGCTGCGGCTCGTGCTGGGCGAACGGTCGATGAGTCTGAGCTCGGGACAAAGGTCGGAAAGTTCAGTGAGCAAGTTCGAAAAGATTCGGAGTCTCTCCAGACGTCAGCACATTTGCTAGATGATGGAGTGATCGATCCCAGAGATACGAGAGATGTGTTGGGAATGTGTCTAGAAGTCGTCAAACTCGACACAATAGAAGGCAATGCAGGTTTCCGTGGCCTTGCAAGGATTTAAGAAACTAATCTTCACTATCTTAATCAAGAGTTCTGCAGCGCCACATATCTGTCGAGAGAAAACAAAGAAGAAGAAAACACAGCTACGGAATACTGATCTTCTTATGAATGATTTCTGCTTACGTGTACCTCTAAATCATCCAGAGACATACTAACACTAGCATTGCTAACCATGCCCCCCGCGGCCCTACGCAAGCTCCGGGGCGTTGGTCCTGGTAGTGCCCAGCTGACGTGTGATCTAAGCGTCTTTTAAAAACAATTTTATCTAAGTGTTTTAGAAGTAGAAGTAAAGTAGAAGAAAGCTGCCTAGGGGGAGGTGCCGCGCTAGGATTGCGCCCTAAGAGGAAGAGAGGAAGCAGAAAGTACTGTTGCGCCCAATAGTACTCGCATTTTTTTTAAGTCTAATAGTGGAGACTGTTTTTACTCCATGTTTGAATAGATCTCTAGGAATCATATAATTATGCCTAGCACAGGCCTCTACATAGTCTTTTCTATTCTGAAGCTCTCAAATTAAAGCCTTAGCAGATGCTATGAATGGTTATAATTATAGGTAATGTGGAGCAAAAACAGTCTCCACTGTTAGACTTAAAAAAATGCAAGTAAGGGAGGAAGCAGGTATAGTAGAGAAGAGTAAAAAGTACTATTACATAGAGGAGAGATAACTAAGAACACGTGTAAAAAACGCTCCTACTACTGCTTCATTTGTGAGCTAATTAAAACTATCCCCCCGCTCTACTGCTTCATTTCTAGTCTAATCATATCGTTCCATTTTCTCTAGCGTCTTTTCCTAATTCTTTTGAACCCCGTACCCCTAGTCAAACCACCAAAATTTAGTATTGCGCATTAGAGGAGAAAGTAAACACTAGCGCTAGCAATTATTGTATAGACCTGGCTCTATGATAATATCAAGACAGGGAGAGGTTTATAAGTTGTCATTACCCAGTATCTTAGTATCTTATTCCGATCTTATTAGTATCTTAAAAGAACTTTTACAGGATGAAGAGAAAGATAATAAAAGAAACGCCGCTTTCAGAGAAACAGTTATACTATCAAGGAGTCTACTTGTGGAACATATGACTGCAAAGATATCTTCGGCGTATTGTATATCGTATAAATTAGGATAGTGCCTGGGGCTCTAATCACCACTAGATTATAATGTGCCAGGCCGCGTAGGACATTGAAAGTCAACCATGTTAAGTACCGCCTTTATCTATCCGGTATAAGAAGCTTTAGGGCGATATAAGTCCTAGGCTTATAATACTAGTGCTATACAGGTAATAGCTATAAACCTGGGGTAATATCAAAACAGGGGCACTATCCCAATCTATACAGTAAGGTGAAGGTGAAGTGTCAAGTGCGCTAAGATACAAAAATGTCTAGTGCCTGCTGACTAATCCAATCCAACGTCCAACAACTACTAGCGTATAAAAGAAGATTACCCAGCTATTATGCGGAGTAGTCTATATGTTTATTAATACTTGTTCTTTAGAAAATATATTAGTAGAAACGTCTGGCCTAGCAGGTTTGATTCCAATAAGGCTTTATAATAGCGTGACTTTGATACCTATACTTATATATCTAGCTAAGCTAAGCCTAAATATATATGAAAAGAATCCTGGGAAAGAGTTACGCTAGGCCGCACGGAGTAAGCCACAGTGGATCTGCCTTGTCACGTGGTCGGAAACCAACCGGCAAGCCGCCCCGCATTCTATGTTCCAACCTCAGATGTTTTATGGGCAACCTGGAAGTCTTCAATCTTTACTTGACTAAAGCGATCGACTTTAATATATCTTCAATCATAGACGCAAACATAAATATGCACGCTTGCATTACCGAGATGTAGACGCCTGATCTGATCCAACCTCGCGACTATTGACATGGAAAACCAGACCCCATCGAGCTCAATTAAGATTGAAAAGGCAGACAATACAGCATCGGGGAAACAAGCAGCATGCTTGAACTGTCGCCGGAGCAAAACTAGGTGTCTCCGTGATCCTGGGGACCTGAGATGTAAGAAATGTACTCAGACTCGGGGAGATTGCGTTGTGCCAGAATATCGGGTGGGTCGAAAGAAAGGAATCAAGAAGTATATGCCCTTGAATTTCAATTCGAAAATTACTAACGTGGTCCAGCAAACGAGATGGACTCGAAAAAGCTGTTTATCGTATTGAGCAAGCTATCAAAAAGTCCAAGATCGAAGGCAGCCAATCCGAGGATGGCGAAAATGTTCATCATCTGAAAAACCTCTTGACTGATGCAAACCACATCTTACCTGGAAGTGCATCCGGTGGACTGAGCCAGACGTTCAGTGTACGAGGCTCTTCTGAGAGTCAAACGCATCAATCTCCTCGAAATGATCATTTTGTGGCCCCGAAGTCGGAGCCAATACCAGATCAGAATTCGGATGATCAATTTGCTGTTGATGATGCGGAGAATCCTCTTCAACTACTCGCCAGGGCGTCAGATCTTTCTGTTCCGTCCAGTGCCCCTACTATCTTTAATTTCGCCTCTCGAGCTCAGTATGGCCATTCGAGAGATCAAGATCTTGAGGCATTCTTTGGGCCACTCCACCCTAGCTTAGATATCGGGCAAGATATCGACCCAATTGAGATGGGCATTGTGACAGAGCAGGAGTCAAACGGGTTATTCTCATAGTAAGAACATATCTTTCCCCATTCTGCGTTACGCATCTGACGCATCCAAGCTTCTACGAGAATTTATCACATACTAGATGGGGACTCGACCCATTATTACATACCCCTCAATTTGTCCAATCACGATCTGCATTTCTCTTCACGTCCATCCTAGCAGCTTCAGCTCTATTTATCCCAACAGCTGGCGCTCTCTTCAAGCGTCTATCAATACATTGCAAGTACCTCTCACGCAAGATCATAGCAAGCCGGAATCGATCGCCAGAAATCGTACTAGCATACATGATTAACATCCCATGGATGACTCCTGGGAAACATTGGTCCGATGATGAGACATGCTCGTATATGGCCATGGCTCTCACAATCGCGCTGGATATTTTTCTAGATAAACTCATTGTTCCTTCCCCTAGCGATCCACATGGGAATTTCCAGGCGGGAAAAGCCCAGTCGGATTGCATTACTGCCAAGAAAGCGTTGGATTTGGATGGGTTCGGGGATGTGGATCCGCGCTCGGATTTTGGGAAGAGGCTACTTCGAAGAAGAGAGAGGATCTGGCTTGCTTTGTTTGTGCTTGATAGAGGGTAAGATCACGTGTGGCTTCCGGTTGAGTTGGGCTGACATTTTGCAGCGTATGTCTCGCCAGAGGAAGGAGTTTCATCGTTCCCGTCACGCCGCTCATCGAGACCTGTGACGATTGGCATCGGTGTCAAGTTGGGGATGGCTGGGATGGATCCATCGTATCTTCGGCAATATTACGGAGAGATCTTGTAAGTCGACTTCCTCATTGTAATGTTCACTTGCTAACATGACCTAGGTCGACCTTATATCTGACGTTAAAAGAAGCTGCGACAGCAACCGCACGCAAAATGTAAATGGAGAAATCATTGTTCAGTCGTAAGCCTGCTACAGTCAACCTATCATCCTTTTCTAACGACTTTGAACAGGCTCCAGCAAATGATTGATAACTTCTTCGACCGGTGGTACACAACCTGGACTTTCACCATCGGCGGCACCAAAGGTTAGTCAACTCAATTCCTCCAAATTCATTCATTCTAATGGATTATTCAGGCAACTCCATACCACCCTACGTAGAGATCCTCGTTACCCACGGGCGCCTCTCAATCTACAGCTCAGTCATAAACCACCCCACGGCCCCCGTCGAAGTAAAGCGCTTCTTCCGCGCCGCCGGCCTCTCCTCATCCCTCAACGTCATGCGAGCAGCAGTCCAAGGCGAGTCTCGCCTGAAGTCGATGCCGAACAATACCTGCATCATGATCTCCTTTGCCGCATGCTTTGCCATCTACCTGAGCGCGAAAGGAAACGGGACGACCGGGCTGGCGACGAGTGTCAAGGTCCTCATCGAGGAAAGCGCCGGCGTGCTGGAAAGGATCGGCTGCATAACACCACACAGGAATGGAACAAGCCGACTGTACGGCCGGCATTTGAGGGAGGTGGTAGGGAGCGAATTGAGTAGAGTCGACGGTGCGCAAACCGCTCCAACATTACCTCTACCCCAAGTCACTCGGCAGCCATACCCAATTTTAGACCAGAGCTCGCAGCTGCCCCTGCATACACAAGCGCAGATGTATCAACGACCAGTAGAGGTCCCTCCCATGCAGATGCAGTTCTCGGCGATGTCGGATGACCAGATAAACGAGGCGATCAACAATGCTGGGCCGGAGTTGGATATGAGTCTGTCGAATTTTCAGATGGATGATAGGACGGGGTTAGATTGGTTGAATTGGTTTAATATGGATGTTAATAGCTGAATACAATGATATAGGTTCAAAGGTTTACTTATAAGTGCCTAATTTTTGCTTACCCCAATTGTCATGCTTAAACTTTACAGTCTCGCTATGGCTCTTCATCTCATTTCACTCCCCGTAAAACGCCCAAACGGTAATCACGAACAAAGTATTCGAGTCGTCCGCGACCTGTCTCCGCATTACGCAATCACCCAAACATGCCTCCCTTTTCTGCAATTTCATATTCCGCTACGTCCATGATACCAGAATTGAGGGAGGCAAGCAGAACCCAGCATTAAGAATGCAAACAAGTACAGTTCAAAATCGGCATACTAGGTAACGCGCGACAGCTGAGCAAAATATGCCTGCATATTTACAATATTACAGCGAAGTGAATGTAAAGCAACCCGCTAATGTCAACCTACATCCGCCTGCATGATTTCTACAAATAAATCTCTATAGATCTCTATAGTGACAAGTTTATGGTAACCATCTATCATACGCGAACAGGACCCAATAAGGTGTCGTCTAACTGATCTTCTTCGTCGGCTCCAGCATAAGCATACCTCCTTGCATGCCCCGGAAACAAACAAACACACTTTACTGAACAATTGAGAAACCCTTGCAGTGAATTCCATTCGTACAAATGCTGTCAGATACGGCTTTGCTGTCAACCTGAGCCGAAAATCCGTGTTGAATATATGCCCAGCAAATAAAGCATTTTCCAAAAATGCTTACAGTTATTCAGCTGATACAAAGTAGAGATAGGAAAACATTAACGAAGCATTTGTTCTGGCTTCGTTGTAGAGCAGTTAGCTGCTGGATGCTTTGCGGAATGATCGGAATCCAGATTCAGATTCCTGGGTATTGGTTATATACCCACGCGAGGGGTTCAGGGGATGGTTGCCTGTTTGGACTACTATAATTCCATTAGATTGCACGATGTCATGCTTCGAGTTACATGGAATTTGCCTTGGTAGGTGTATAAATCAACGGAATGGTTGAAATACTGTTACCTGTTACATCTGCGCGCGAACTGCTGGAGCAGAAAAATCTGGGAGATGGGGGAGAATTATGGACTGAGAGAAATCTCCCTTCAGCTTTTGATCACAGAGTACGTTGAGTAGAATAAGGCAGGGTTGGCTCCAACAGAGGAAACGAAACTCGATATCCCATTCCTACTATACTCAATAAAGTCTTTGCTGTCAGGAACTATCAACTGTCATCTTCTCCAGCACAAGAATCATGTGAATATCCTTCCTAATCGCTTGTCTGTACAGAACACTTTTTTCAGATTCATTTATACTGTGAAACGGAGAATATGCAGGTGAATGGTTAAGTCATCCAGCAGATCCATCCCAGCACCGCATGTATTTAGATTGCTGACGTTCTGGCTTTTAATGAGCTATATTGGCCCGAGGCAGGAATATATACCCACACTAGGAATCCATGTGATGTGTTTGTTTCGCGAGGACTAAGCACGACATGCTGTTTGCCGCTGTGAATTGCATAGCAGGTGGGCACAACTTTGGCTGAGATATATATCGAATTAGGACAATTTATGCTCAAAACACAAGTGTCCTTGCGAAGGGAGTAAGTCAATGGCGTCCTTGCAAAGGGAGTAAGCCCGAAAACCAATTCTTTTTACCACTAGTAAGCAATATCAACCTCAAGTATAGTTGATGTTTCTTTTTTTGTTCCAGATACCGAAACCTTCTTTTCAGTAATCTTTCCAAGTATAGACTTCCTTAGGTAGGAGCTATTACTCCTTCCTCCTCCCAAGTTACTTGTCCAAATCCAAAGGCTTGATTACGCGCTAGAATACTTATGCCATTCCAGGCCTATATACCTATATCCATGAACATGCTCGTCTCACTCGTGCCACTCGGACCGAACTCGCAATCCGCAAGCCGACAAACCAGGACGCAAGAACCGCTAATAGCCAAGTACGGAAGTCAAAGGATAGTATTCTTGCTATGGCACCGGCTTACTTATAATCTATGATACGGCGGGGTGAGCTATCATAGTTATTCGCTGTGCTGTGTCAAGAAACAATGTGCTGTTATTTTCTACCCTCTTTTCGCTCGTCGGAATAAGCTATGCACTTACTAGAAGTAAGAAGAGTATATACCTCTCCTCTCCTCTTCTCTCCTTAAACCCCCAACCCCGCTCTATTCAAACACAAATCCCAATAAACGATAGAAAAAACAGCAGAGCACTAGCCAGCTAGCTAAAGAACCCAGGGCTAAAAGCACACCGAAAACCCTTTCAAAGCCACGTATAAGATGATACTATTCTCTTGCGTAGAAGGGATAAACATATCTACATCATGTAAAAATATACAAGTAGAACTTACTTACTCTTACTCGCCACACACACATCCACATCCACAAAACGCACCTACGTACTCATATACCTCCAGATCAAATCATACCAAACCCAGACTTAAGCCCCATCCTCGCAGCAAGAGAGCAGAGCCAAGGCAGAATATACATATATACATTATATAAAAACCACTTCATCTCACCTGACCACAACTCTCCTTACACTATCATATCTATCTACCATTTCTTATCTTTTCATGCCAATTCATGCCATCCCATCCATACCCATCCATTATGCCATCCATCGATCCAATCCAAAAAAACACAAAAAGAGCAAAAGAAGAAGAAGAAAAACTCCCATCAATGATGCGACAAACATCCCTATCAAGATTTCCCCGCACTTCTTAAACGTCTAACCCACTCCTCCTCATCCACGCCCTCCAACCCCGCCCTCACAACCTCGCAAATCTCCTTCGCGCTCCCAGCGCCTAGTAATCTGTTCTCTAGGCTTAATAGGTACGCCACGCCGGCGCGCACTAGTACGGCGTCGCCTTCGAAAACCATCACGTCCCAGAGACGCGTGCAGTTGTCTAGGCTCAGGATACCGGTGAAGGCGCCGGAGAAGATGTCTTTCATGTACATGTCGGGCTGGAGGTTGAAGGAGGGGTTTGTGAGGAGGGTGTGGAGTTGTGGGGATTTGCGCTTGAGGGTGGAGAGGAGGAGGTAGTATGTGCGGGAGGTGGCGCCCGCGTCCGAGGTGTGGAAGGAGAGCGGGAGGGGGCGATTGAGGATGTTTGATAGGGTTTGGAAGGCGAGGGACGAGGTGGGGAGGTTTAGAAGGAGGAGGGCTGCTATTGTCTGAGCAGATGTTAGCAACTATTCCACAAGCAAGAAATATAATGGTGAGGATATGGGGGCTTACAGATGTACCATGCACATAACCAACATCAGAACGATACATAGCATACGCCTTCAAAACATCAAGCAGTGCCCCATGCAGTGGCCCTTCCCTCTGAAAAATCCTCAGCTCAGGATACGTCCCCTTGACATCCTCTTCAATACGATCCAACCACCCTTTCTTCTTCATCTCCTCTTTACTCAGCTGGCTTCCACTTTTAATCGTCTTCTCGAGATTCTGCGCTCTCCTCAAAGCTGCCGTGTACGACGATTCCGAAAGGCCAAGCTCGTTCCCTATGGCTCTAGCCCATACTTTACCACGGGATCGGGGTGCGATCCCACGCCACCAGAGCTCACGAGTACGTTTCTGACGCGTTACTTCGTCCCAGTTGGGTAGGACGTGTTCTTCCCAGATGCGGAGGAGCGAGGAGACTGTGTCATCTTTGCAGGTGGACTTGGCTCTTTGCTCGACTTCCTTCTTCCGGTCTGCAGCGATGGAAAGAGCCATCATTCGTTGATATTCTTTCAGATGTCTCTTCTCCTCTGCAGGATCTTTAGGTGGGAGCCATGAAGGACGGGTGCGTGATAGGACGGCTTCTTTTTCTTTTGAAATGGGTAGGGGGTCAATCATTATGTTTGTTCGGCGTAAAGGAGGTAATTCTGCAATGGCAGACTTGACTCGACCTTTTTCAGCAACTGATCGAGTCGGTGGATTATAACTCCTCCGTGAATTAGGATCTCGTGTTTCCTCTTCTTCAGCATGTGCCTCCAAAGCTTCCGTCAAAGCCTTGGCTTCCTCGCTGAGTTCTGATAAAGCAATATTCCAACTCTTCGTACGCTTTGGAAATCCAGCGTGGTTGATGGGAAACTGGCCCATACTCGATCCACGATTCATCTCAGGTTTTGGCACACCAGGAGATCGCAGAACGCCTTGTTCCGCAGGAATAGGAGATGTGCCATTCCCTACACTCCTAACCTTCTCCTTGACCGGACGTTCCGGACTCGCAGACGTCGAAGCCGGTCGACTGGCAATCCTTTCCTGCGGTGGCCTGGGGGAAATCGGTACATTCTCAAGCAGACAATCATCCGGTACAGCATCATCGTCGTCATCATCATCGCACTCCATCTCCAACTGCTTGGCCGTCTTGCGTTCCCTATTAGCCTGCCAACTACTCCTCCTCGCTTTAAGCGGAGCGACCCCAAGATTATTCGCCGGCAGGTTCGGACTTGAGCTTCTGTTGCGTTTTATTAATGCCGGACTGCTGGGGCTTGTCAATCCGCGTCTGGACGTTGTAGTGTTATGAACGGTCAATCCCAGGCCCTCCACGGCAGTAGCACTCTTGACATGACTTCGTAGATTCGGATATGAAGGTCTGGCCAAGCCAGTCGTCAGTTCCCTCTGGCTTCGGTTCCCATTCGTAGCTTGCATTGGCATACGTTTTCTTTGCTTTGCTGTGGCCCTTGGATCATTCGCATACGTAGCATCATACGGATTCGAGTTTTTCTTGACCGTAAAGTCCCCAATCTCGCTCTCGGGCCTAGACTCATCGTCGAGGCCGATATCTTCAAAGTTCCCGACATCTGAGAGGATGGTATTGTCGTCGGATTGGTATGAGGAGTGGAAAGATGAGGATTTCGAGGACTTGGAGCCTGTCAGGTCGGGTGGGGAGCCGGGCATGGTGCGATTCGAGACCGCATCGTCAGTGCTGGTCATGGCATCTTCGGAGAGCGATGCTGCGGGCGAGGTGAGGGCTCTTTGTAAAGTAGCTATTTTGGCGGTTTGGGGGGTTGAGCGTGAGGCAGGTGAATCAAGAGCTGCAGGGCGTTCTGGGTCGGTGGACGGTGTGTTTCAAGAGCGAGGGGAATGGGATGGTGTTTTGTTTTATCCTTTCTGATGCTACGCCTTCTTTTTACGAAAATGTTCGAGAAGGTGATTGTTCGGATTGGCCGTCTCGTAGGATTGCGGATGGAGTAATGGGCGTTCGGGTTTTTGAGGCGGGCGACAATTGGTAGGCTGAACAGAGGATTGCAGATGCTGAACGAGCGGTACTGGTGGTAGAGTAGAGAAAAGGACTGTATGGGCGGTGAAGGTGTTGATGGAGGCAGATAAGAATGATTATTATAAAGACCGTGGAATAGTTACTATGGCTATTATTTGAATGAACGAGTGATGCTGTCGAAGCTGTGGGTTTGGGAGGTTGTGGTGGTTGAGAAGGAAGTCTCTTTTCTTTCTGTACTGTAGGATAGGTAGGTACTTTGGTGTTCCTTCGTGCCTGGTGGTCCGCTCCCGGTTCCCCTGAATAAGCCAAAGTCTGACAACCAGTCCAGTGAAGTGAGGAGGATGGGGCGATGCAGATGGAGCGAGATGAGCGTCAATTTTATGAATCATCAGAGGATGAATAATTAATTCATCACCATAATTTGTGCAAACTATCGGAAGTCGTAAAAGTTACAGTTGGGAAAGAAGAAGAGGAGTAAGTAGTAGGGTAGTAGGTAGGTAGGTAAGTAGGTAACGTCTATTCTTACCTCTGCAGGCAGATTATAAAACAGAGGCAGGAAGGACATGCTTATCGCAAAACACAACATCAATTATGACGCCTAGAAGTACAAGTACGGAGAGTACGGAACCACGCACGCCCACACTACTGCGGCCATTTCTTGTTTTCCTTGACAATTAAGCATGAATCGTTTGTTGGGCCAGGCGGCCAGCACATCGGCCGTTGTTGGATACCGCCTTGTGGTTGGTAGGCGAGGTAGGGTGGTAGGTGTAGGGTAGGTGTACGGTGGCTGATCATGAAATCAAAGGCTGGGGTTGGGATGCGGTGTGGGTGCGGCGCGGCGGGGAAAAGGGGAAATCTCACGTGAGAATCCAGAAGTGGAGGATGAATAAGGAGACGTGGATAAAACAGGGGTTGTTTGACTGCAGAGAAGCTGGACAATTAGATGCCATTGCTCGTATGTATATGTACGGTATCGTTGTATTTATGTGGCATCGCATCGCTTTAAGCCTGGCCTTCACCAACGTGCGGCGCAAGAACAAGCAAGTTGGAGGTCACATGATGGGCCTGCGGCAGTTGAGCTTGTAAATAGGTAGAGGATGGCTGTGTATAGAACTGTCTAGACCAAGATTGAGAGGGGGTTTACTAACTAACTTATTAGTTGTTAAGTATTTGGTGATGTGACATGTCCAAAAAGGAATCGAGTTTATAGTATTGGGTTTATAGCAAACTACCTAGGTACCTAGCACGGAGATAAACCTCGAGTAGGTATTAGTAGCTGAGTTTAGATTTCTCTAACTTACCCCGTAAAGTCAAGTGGTACAATCTTAATGGTACAAGACACTCAATACAACACAACAACACAAAACCAACACCTCAAAACACTTCACCTCCACCTCCACCTCCTACCCCCCTCCCCGAACCCCCAACAATCCCATCCATCCTTCTATCCCTAACCCCAAGACTCCGAATCTTCCCTTCCAACCAACTGATAATCCCCCCATACCCGCTTTGTCGTTTCTTGAGTACGTTTGTAAATGCATGCATTGCGAGCCTTGTTCGGTTCTTAGCTTTGTGAGGAGAAGAGGGAGGGGGGGTTTACCATTCAACCATAACCTTAGTAACCTTACACCTATACCCCACATTCCCCTTATTCCCATTCCGACCCTTACTCTTCATCAACACAAAAGCTAACTCGATTGTATCGATAATCGTCTCTATTCAAATCAAATCAAAGTTCATCATCAGTAAATGCTTGCTACAAGAAAGTGAGAGAAGAGGAGGTGGGAAGGGGGAGATATACTTTTTAATAATTCAGTCCTGGGCTTTTTGCTAGGAGGGAGGAGACGGATGTATGTCCATGTTTTGGTGGCGGTTTCCAGGAATGCAGAGTGGATGTTTGACAGCACGGTGCTAAGGGAGTTGTAGGATGTGTCGAGGAACATGGCGTGGGCTTGGATTTTGAAAGTATCTGTTTGTCTCGTTAGTACTGCACTCACCCTACCTAACTAACACTTTCTTCAACCCAGCTAGCAAATAAAAAGACCGTGATTGGAATAAAAGAATAAGTAGTACTGGGAGCAAAATGAAAAAGGGTCAAAAAATCAAAACATACAACAGCAGGTATTCGCTGGTGGTCACCCACCCAACTACTAATCTGCCGATCTGAGGCTTGTGTATGGCAGAGCGGACGGGATGCCCAATTCTCCTCAGTCTATGGTCGTATGTACCTGCTCTCTTGTTATTTCCCTTCATAACCTGCTCTTGTCCACGCCTTCTGACTTTAAAAACGCGGGGCGGGAAGGGTCGGTTGGTCGGCATTTGGGCCGCAAGGCACGAAGCGAGAAATATTTTCACGACTTCCATGCGACGTGACGGACAGGGCAAAGAAGACACAAGAAAATAAGCAACTTACTTAAAATCTTTCTATGGAAAGTCTTTCCTGGGACTTTGGAAAATTCAACAGTCATTGAATCTGCAATCGCTGCAGTATTTGGATTTTGTCGTCAGTAAACAAAACGTATCTTTCTCGCTCAATGGAGGGGAGGGACTTACAAACATCCTTTCTTCTCTCGCGATCTTTCGTAATATCCAACGTCTTCGTATCCACAAGACTTCCACAGTAAGGGAAACTAGTCGTCCCAACCAGCCTCTTAAGTCTCTTCTCATTAATGGTAACCTCGAAATTCACCAGCGTTTTATCCGGACTAACCCTGACACCATACGAGGGGATGCCGTCATGCATTGTTTGTAGGAATTGTTTGGCATGCGAGTGATTCGTGGTAACGAGCAAGAAATCATCCGTGAGCCGCATCAACAGATTATCTCCACTGTCGTCGTTTTGGAGGAAAGAGAGATGTGTAGATTCCAGATCGGCGTAGAAGTAATTGCAGAGTAGAGAAGAGAGGACGGAACCTTGAGGTATACCAGCTGCTTGGCGGAAGAACTTCTTTCCTATCTTCACGATATTCTTCTGCACATGCTCTTCTAGTAAATCCAAGAGTTTATCTGTGTCTCGGACCTGCGGGACGATGTTTGGGACAAATACTGTGTTTTTCCTCCCTACTGCTAGCTCGCTCTGCAGGATTTCGGAGAAGGATTGGCAGTCGTCGAGAGGGTGTGCTAAGGCTGGGAATCTGCGGGTTGGTTTTGAGGAGGCTGAAGACGGGGCTTTGAATTCGGCGTGTTTGGAGATCAGGTATTCGGATTCGGTGGGCAGGGTGCGCATCAGGGATATGATGGCGGATTGCGGGATGGTGTCGAATGCTGCCTGTACATCCACTTTGGCGAAGTAGAGGGGTGTCGAGGAGGGTGTGAGAGTGGATTTGAAGGCTTTGAGTTTGGTGTAAAGGTCACCGACTGACCAGAGAGTTGAGCCGAGACGGGCGGAGTTTGTGGTCTGGTACATGTCAGTATGTGAACGTGTGAGAGGAAAGAATAAGTACCTTTTCATAGCTGAAGATGTTGTACACTGGCGCAAGAACAGAATTTATGCTCGGCCCAAGCGCGTTCTTCCAACTCTTTTTAATTGTCCTCCGCTTTAGATTCATGATCGGCCGAACCCCAGTTTCCTTCGGCAGTAACCTCACTTGACTGAAGCCCAGCAATCTTAAGTCCAGCAATTTTCTCGCCTGTTCAAGTTTGACTTCCTCAAACATGGATAGCTTGAGAGCTGCTATGGCTGGCTCGGCTAGAGACCGCCATACGTCGTGGCGGAAGTAGAAAAGGCGGTATTTGTGGATTCCGGATTCGGTAATGTGGAAATTGGCGCGGAGGAGGGGAATGAGGAGGGAATCGAAGATGTAGTAGATAAATTCATGGAAGATCTCGAGTCGTTTGGTCAGATCCGATTGAGACAGTTTGGTGCCAGCGGTATTTGGAGGTTGTAGCCATTCGATATCGGAGATCTGGAATACAATTAGAAGAGCTCGAAATGGAAGGGTGCGAGAATCACCTGTAGTCCTTGGGATACATCGTGAAGTGTCAAGCTTTCAAATCTTCGAAGCCCGATGAAACGATCAACGTTCTTGAGGAATGTCTTCTCATTATGAGTCTGTACCTCTCCAGTGCCCCAAAGTTCCTTGGGAACGAGCTTCAGGAGAACTGCACGGCAGAAAGCAGAGACCATTGGCTCAGGGGTCGCATAATTCATCATGGATGGTTTACGAGGAGTAATTTCTTTGGATTTCAAAGTGCTCGCCATAGTGGTGATGGTGCTAGGTGTCCTTTGAGTTTTGAGCTGTACTGATGACTCGTTACTTGGCTCAGGCTGAGACTTTGGGATGGGAAATCGAGGCGTTCCATCAATCACCTAAAAAGTCAGTTTGAAATACAAAGTGGAAAGCAAGCTTACAGGGCAATAGTAATCAATCAACTCTTTGTATGAACATCTGTTATGTAGAACTTGCAATTTCCGCACCAACTGCGCTGCTTTCCCACGCAGTCTTTTGGGAATCTTGGGTGGTGTGGCTGGCGGGTACTTCTTGTTTATCTCATCCTCTCGAAGCGTATAATCCATGAAAGGCTGGACTGTCTTTTTGGAGTCCACTTCACTGGTAAACACATTATGGAGGCCAAATTGTCTCGGGAATAGGTACATCATCACGTGGATGGTGCTCTGTTCAGTCGAACTTGGTGCATTAGAGGTAGCGGGTCTGAGTGGATAGCGGTTGAGTACATCTAAAACAATTAGAGAATGTGGAGAGGGGTGGGCGCAAACTTACGAATGTGTCGAAGCCCAAATCGAACGCCTCCTTTTGCGTTGAGAGCGGCTCGAGCATAGAATATACGGTTTCGTACCAAAGTTATGGCTGATGGACTATGATTCACCAATTTATTCTGCTTGGACTTCAGTACAGGAGCCTTTGCAGGTGTGTGCTCGGCTGGTAACGTCTGTAGTTCGCCCAGTGGAAGTCCTATTGTTCATTAGTCTTACTGTCTCGCCATTGCCAAGGTTGAGTATACTGAACTAACCACACAATTGATGATATACGCCGCGTCCAGTCCCAACCTCCAGAAAAATCCCACAATCAAGAATCAAATCAATCATTGCTCTCTCGCCCTCTTTCCCCATCAGCAACAAGACCTGTGGCCAGGGTGTCGATTTCATAGACGTCACGTTGATATTTGGATACACAGACTGCACTCCTGGTATACCAGAGATATGATTCTCTTCCTGCCTCATGGCACGGGAAGTGACGTCTTTCTGAAATCCTTGACATAGCAGATGTTGCACACGTCCATTGGACGCATATTTCTTGGAAAAGAGCAACCAGATGGCAAAGTCAACAATCTGGACGCGGTTAGTACGTGGCTGCTTCGAGTGAAAGAATTTAACGCGTACTTCCGACTGTGAAAAGACTCCCGGCGAGCTCAGATTGATAAATGTCGATGCAGACTCATCAGCTCTCTGTGTGAAAGTAGTCCATTGGTGCCATCGCTCCTCCTGTGATACTTCGGTACATACGGACACGCCAACCAACGTACTGTCAAGGAAGGCAGATAAGCTCTCCTCTGATGGGTCACGTCCAACTGATACTATCTTCTTTCTCCGGATCTTGGATGTGTTAGGAAGCCGTTGGAAGAGATATTCGCGCAGGGTAAGGACTTGGGGGTAATATTGGGAGAGCAAGGTATGTTTGATGATGGAGTCTTTGCTATTTCCGGTGCCTGGTGAAGGTCTTGGGATCTTTTGGCGCTTGTGATCGTTGTCAGAAGCATGGCCATGTCGCGTCCGTTTTCTTTTGCCTGCCATGGTGGGCGAGGGAAGTAGGATGAAGGGTTTGGACTCTTGGACCAGAGCTGACGTTGTAATGTACTTTTCCCTTAGGTATCAAGGGTGACTACAGCGTATTCCACCATTAACGATGTAATTCAATTCACCACCATTGCTTTCAGCGTTGTACCTGACGTGACTTTGTATTATTTCTGAAGAGCGTCGCTTGAGATTCCAGCACTCATACGTACTTGACCTTGGAGTTCTGCTGTCGCCGTTCAACGGAAATTATCTATCATTTAGGGAGAGCTTCAGTACTTGTCTAACCTCATAAAAGCCTTCGACGCGCTCGTTAAATAGGCAGGTAATCTGCAATGCTCAATTGTATCTTGAGGAACGGTAGCTGAAACCCCGAGACGAAATCCAGGGTTCCTGACCCAATTGCTCTTCAATTCCAGGCTTAATAGTTGGTTTCTCGTGTGTATCAAAGTAAGCCTAGTCGCAGTCCCGTGTCCTGTGATACTGAATTGCGAGATGGAGCGGTATCGGTAGCAAACAAAGATATAGCACGGGTGGCTGATGTGGGGGTCAAAGTTCAAAGTCCAACGCGTCAAAAGGCTGGAAGCGCGACTCGATAGGCCGGGCTGGGCTAGCTAGAAGTATTAACTACAAACAAAAGCTAAATGCTGGTACAGGAGTTATTGAACTTAGATTGTCCAAAAGAGCAAAGCCATGCGATACCGTCCATGTTCCTTACTTCGGAAGCCAGGGCCATACGATTAATATAAGATTAATATTGCGATAAAGGTAAAGCTTTCGTCCGAAGTGCTTATAGATTGTAGAACTTACCTCGCTGTACGGTGGTGTGGCTGAGGACTTATCTGTAAAGTAGATTTCAAGATTTCCGAGCCACTAGTTGCCCTATGGGCGGCTAAATATGGACAACGACGGGGGGGAGGGGGCGGGTTCTAGGCTATACCTCCGTAGGCTGTAGGTCAGCAAGAGCAGCATACGATTGTGGAGAACTCTCTCGGTTTATAGAGTGCGATACCACTCGTATAGCTTGGTTAACGTACCTATCAAGTACCTACCTCTATCTCTATGTAGGTACTCTTATCTGAGAAACACAGCATAAAATAAATATGGTATTTTGTACTCTGTGCAAGGTAAATTTATGCCTTTTATTGACGATTATTAAGTTATACTTCGTACTCTGCCAATAGTCCAATCCTACCAAACTCTATCCACTCCCACTCCCCCCACTCCACTCACTACTTACCTACTCCCTTCTGCTCATAGCGTAATACTGGATTATTTACAGTACTCTCTCACGACGAGTTCCACGACATCCAATCTTGCAGGCCTGCCTAGGTATAGACTGCAGAACTGCAGAACTGCAGACTGCAGACTGCTGCACCAAAGCAGACACCACCGGCTCCCCTTGCCCAATCAATCCCGCTCTCGCCCAAACGCATAGCACCCTCCAAGGACCACGTCAATTCCTCAAACGGCCACTTGCGAATCAAATATCACACTTCACCGCAGCCCACCCTGACTCCGGCCTCCCTCCTTGCCTGCTGTTACTACGCCACGTACCTTCCCCCTACTCAACGCGACAGAGATCGACCTACCAGCCTGGCAAGCTGCTGGCCTGATCAATGTTCAGGCACCATGGAGAGCGGTATCAATGGAGCAGATCAGAACTTTTATGATAGGCGCCCTGTTGCGAATCAACTTCATTCTCAATCCGCCACTACCACCACCGACTTCTTGACCTCTCCCGAAAAGCCTCACCCCCGTGCTCAACAACGCACCTACGACCCACCACCGCTCCCAGACTTCGACGCACGTTCACCGCACCCTCAATTGCCTCCAAAGCTCCCCTTCCTCACGACTGAGAATCTGCACGCTGCCACGGCAAATGGACATAACGCTGCAGGTGCCTTGACCGATGGGGATGACCCGGCGGCCGAATTCTACTACAGAGAACATCGCGGTGTACAGCAGTCTCCGAACGGATACACAGATACCACACACGGCATGGCGACTACCGACACCAGACCGACTCCCTCCTCGCTGAGGTCGAACGGAAATGGCACGACTGCGAAACACCCCCCGATCCCCGCACGAGGAGTCAAGAATTCGTATCGTTCCGCATCCTCTCCCCTCAATGACAGAATGCCTTTAAGCTCTGCCAAGTCGTCACCAGCCTTGAATGGCATGCCCAAGACGGGGAGGATTTCTAAGGATTTACTCAAACGATTCGACCAGAATAATGAACCACCGAGCTCAACGGTCCGCAAACCCCCCTCTCGTCTGGTCACGAAGGATGGCGCATCGGCCCCCCCCTACATGAGGGATCGAAGTGGAAACGTGGGTCGCACGACGGGAATTTCTCAAAACACATCAACATCATCACGAGCTGGGACGTCTACGAGAGATGGAGCCGGACGAAAATCCCCGGAGAAAACGAGGACGACCCAGAGAACAAGGTTTGCAACAGAAGACCAAGATTCGAATAATACCCTCTCTGGTGTACCCCGCGCAACTCGTACGCGCAACCCACTGTCGGGGAGTAGCTTTCAAGCTTCCAAGTCCATGATTAATCTCTCACCTACCTCGCCAACCTCACCAGACTCCAATCTTCTTCCCCAAACGCCCGCGAGACGACCTCTATTTGGGGAGGTTCTACCAGTTGGACCGGGTTCAGATAATATTGGTTATGGTATCCCCCACGCCACAACTCGCAGAACTTCTGATTCTAGTCTACATCCAAATTTGCAACGTCAACGGAGTCGCTCTGAAGTTGATGTTTCGCCCACTTCTCCCACTGCTTGGTATCTCGGTGTCACACATACGCTCGATGATGTTGAACCAAACAGACAGCCCCGCTCCTTACATGGTCATAATCGAAACCACAGCGATTTTGCAGACCCCAAGGCAAATCCAATGAATGGTGTGAATCCAGATTTCGAGATCCCAGTTATACTAAGTCTCCCGAAACCGGCTAAAAGGCAAGGCTCTCGCTCTCGCATACCCAAACCCTCCAAGAGACTGAGTAACTCTTCCGAATCCTCAAGTCAGACCTCGACTCGGGCTAGCTCGCCCTTCACGTCCAAGTCCTACTCGAATGGAAAATTCCGAAAGCCTGAACAAAGACCTTGGAGCCCTGCAACCCGCGACTCGACAAATACGCCTACGCAAAGATCTCCCCGGGGCAAGGCAACGAGAACAGAACCTGCACCTAATGGAGCGAGTCTCAAAGCTTACATTTCTGCCCCTCCTCCCACAGCATCACCACCTCTGCGAAGCTCTCGACCACGACAATCAGTCTCGACCTCGACTAATAATTTAAAGCAGAAAGCGGACTCCTCACAGGTCCCTACTGGCATGAAAATCACTCGCAGTAATGGTCGGCCAGGATTTGATGAACCCCAGCCTCGAAAGATGAGTGTTGGACCAGTTAATTTTGAGGAACGGAGAAGCACAATAAAAAGAGCTTATACCAAGTCGATCCACGAGAAGGAAAAGAATAGAATATGTGCGGAAAACATAAGGCGTCTTCATGCGAAACCTATACTGGATTCTGTGGAAGCAGATAATAAGGACTCTGATGCACCACAGTCAATACCAGAAACTCCACCACCAGTATTTGCAATAGACCACCAACCCACCGTAGGAAGCTCTCCACCGCCTCTTCAAACCTCACCACAGCCCTTGCAAATAAGCACCTCATTCTTCAACGATCCCTCCCCCTTGGAAAGAAACATGATAGAATCTCAAGATTCCCCCACACTTGGCATGCCTGGTAGCTTCGTTGATGATGAGGAGCCTCCACGATCTGCAGTATCCAATACGACTGCAATCACGGAGATCGAAAATGAGCCCCAGACAGAAGTCGCACGGCTGAGGCGACTACCATCGACGACTAAACGAGAGGCGAGCAGGCTATCATACAATGTTCTTTTTGTTTCAGATGATCTTAGCCCGGAGCAGGCTTTATACGGCATGGGCCAGGATGAATTGATAGATGTCAAACTTGCTTCGACTTATGTTGAAGAAGCCGAGTCGACTCCAACCAAAGATGTGGTAACTCGATATCCTTCGCCGCCGGGAGCTTTCCACAATGACCTTGATGATGAGCCGGTATATGAAATCGACTTCGCTAATACGAGTCCGGACGCGACATCAGCTGCACCATTGAGACCTGCTCCGATCCTCGAGTCTGCTGATGAGCAGGGGTCCAGCGAGACCGAGCACCCTAAAGAGCCGATTGTTGCCGATGAGCCTACCCTTCCTCGAGTTCAGGGTCCTCCCGAAATCTACTTGCCTGACGAGGCTGGATTCACCAGCGTTGACGACGAGGCTGATGCTCCTCGGCTTCAGCTTCCTGATTTACGGACAGCCTTGGCGCCCCCATCAGTGGCCTCAAACGAAGGTGGAAATGACTACCTGAATACACCAGTGACAGATATGGATTATGAGAGTTCGGATGGCGCAGGAGCTACAAACCTTAGCGAGCAAGCGTATCAAACATCTTACGAAACTACTCGCGATCCTATTCCATCTTCGCGCGGTCATCGTTCAAGCCATCAATCGTCGTGGACCGATTATTCTGTTGACTCGACGCAAGAATCTGCCGAACCAGTAGAAGGTCAAAAGTCTCTGCCACCACTGAGTGTATTTAACATAGATCGTCAAGCTGTCTCGCCTGTTGTTCCACCAAAACCCGAGGGCTACAGTCCCCAACCATCTCCTCGCTTCTCCGTCACCTCTCCTTCGGTTGGTAGCCCAAATCACGCTCATTCACCAGCGTTTGTAGCAGATGATGGATATGGTTTCAGACTCATAGAGCCGATTACCAGCTCACCTTTGTGGCCGGAATATTCACCACCTCCAGTCCCACAACAACCGATGTCGTTGCCCCCGAGTCACGAGCCACCTCCAGCCACGCATAACGAAGCGCCCCGATCAAGTATTGACCATTCCAGCCATAATGAGGCCAGCCAATCTCGGCGACCAAGCGATGATGTTTACTCGCCGAGACCTTCTATATCCACACCACGTTCAAGTACGCAAGTTTCAACCGAGGACGTTGTTGGGAATGCGGCATTCGGGAAGAAGCATGCAATTCCGGGAACCCAGTCCGAGCGAGAGGCTTCCGGGGACTTGGCGAAGCGCTTGTTGCAACGAAAGAATGTGATGGGTGAATTGGTCTCCACGGAGTCTAATTATTTAAAAGACTTGAATGTAGCGGAGGAGATATATAAGGGTACGGCCGAAGCATGCCCTAAATTGGAACCCGGCGATATCAAAACGCTCTTCAGGAATACAGATGAAATTATCGCATTTACAACTACCTTTCTTGACGAGTTGAAAAGTGCGGCGGCACCCCTTTTACCCCATCGTGCACCCAAGTGGAGGGGGAGCAAGGGAGGTAACGCCGGATCGGATACTACAACAGCGTCTGATAGATTCTCGGTCGCGGCCACGTTGAATGACCTGAGCGAAGAACAAAAGGACCAGCGGACGTCTATTGGGGCTTGCTTTGGGCGCCATCTCAAGAAGCTTCAAGCAGTTTACTCTGACTTTCTGAAGAACCAAGAAGCAGCTAGTTCCCGCCTAAATATCCTTCAAAAAGATCCCTCGGTTAAAGTTTGGCTGGACGAATGCAACACGGTTGCCAAGGACCTGACGCTGGCATGGAATCTAGATGCGCTACTCGTAAAGCCGGTTCAGCGACTCACCCGTTACCAGCTTTTTTTGGTTGAGTTGCTTAAGGAAACCGATGCCGATCACCCAGACTACCCAGCTTTGACCGCTGCGAGTAGCGACTTGGCACAGATAATCATTAACATCAATGAACTCAAGAGGCGGATTGCTATGGTCACAGATATCGTCGGCCGCAAGCGCAAGGAATCCAACGTTCGGAAAATTGGGAAGGTTTGGCCAAAAGGTGCTAAAAAGGAGAAGGACGACAACCCAAATCAGTTGATTGTAACTCGGACGGAGGACGATCCAGTCTATCTCAAGCTTCACGAAAAGTATTGTGATAATTATCTCCGTATGCAGGTGGTTCTTCGGGACGTTGAGTTTCATGTACGGCAAAATATTACCATGGTTAATGATGACCTGAGATACAAATCCGCGATGGAGCTTGTCATGCGCCTGAGCGCGAGTCCTTGGCCGGAGATAGAAAGCAAGTGGGCTCGGTTCAACATGTCTATGAGGGACATGGGAACTGTAGCTTTGGACCAACACGTAAGTCCTTTTTGATCCCTATTTAATATGCCCCATTCACAAGGTTTTAGACTGGAGCCATCCGAACCCAAGTAATTGAGCCTTTTGAGAAAACCATACAGCTGTATGGACCACCTGGGCTTGCCATGAAAAAACGTACGAAACGACGTGCCGAATATGAGAAGATCCTTGCGGCTAAGAAATCCGGATCCAAGATCACAGAGAAGGACCAAACCAAGCTAGATCAATACGAAGCACTCAATGAAACGCTGAAGCTTGAGTTACCCAAGCTGTTCGAGAAGACCCGAGAGATTGCAAATCTCCTCTTGGGACATTTCGTTGTTATACAAACGCAGTGGTATGATGTTTGGCAAAAGAAGGTGAGGGTTGTCTTGGAAGAAAGTCAAATCCCCAAGGATATTCCAGAGATCGTTAGTACATTCAACCGGGACTACAAGTTCGTTGAAAGCAAAGCTCAAGAATTGGGCATTGTCAATGGTACCCTAAACCTTGACGAAAGGGTTCCGAGCTCAGGAAAAGCATCGACAGATACAAACGATGTGAGGAGCAGGAAACATTCAGAAAGGAAGCCACGTCCGTCGGATCTTTCAAGTCGCTCTCGCGGGCTCTCGGTGACTAGCGATCATTCCCCCAGTCTTCCTACTCCAGATTTCGCCAAGCGTCTAAGCGGCAGCCAGTTTACATTCTCCCCAATATCATCAACCACACCAAATATTCCTCAGTTCGCGTATCAAGGTCAGTCATACCAGGGCCAGCCATATTCAACGAGTCACTCTCGCCAAGGTTCTGGATCTCCAGCCACCCCTGATGCTCGACAACATGGACAAAGCCTGGGTAGGCCAAGCACCAGCCGCAGCTTTACATCGGATAATGGTGGCATGCGAATGAGCAATGACTACAACACTCAATACCGACGTGAATCTGGTTCAACCTCTTACTCTCACCATCAAGATGGACCACCCATCTCATCTCGACCTTATTCCGGTATCTTCCACTCGGCAATGCCTCTTCCCGATGGCCCTGAAGACAGCGCGCGGTCTTCACGTGCTTCATCACGCGATCGAAATTTCGGAGGTGGTTACAACGTTCTCTACCTCGCCGCCAGCTTGTTTGAATTTAACATCGCTGCTACCAAGTCCGAAGCCGGATACCCTTACCTGACGTATCAGGCGGGCGAGGTTCGTTCTCCCCTCTGCTTTTCCACCATCTCTGCTAACCATTGAATGTAAACAGATCTTCGATGTCATTGGCGAAAAGGGCGAACTTTGGCTAGCCAAAAACCAAGACGATGTCTCGGAACAGGTCGGCTGGATCTGGAGTAAACATTTTGCTCGTTTAGCGACTGATTAAAATTCTTCCTTTGATTAAAAGAAAGCGAAAGCCTCCACCATGAATGTTCTTTTTCTTTTTGCTCATTAATTGTATTTATCTTATTTTTGAAATGATGATGGATGGGCGTTTAAGCGTGATTGATTGACGGAATGGAATGGAATGGAAATGCAAAAGATACACCGATACAGACAGGAGTTTAGTTACATTATGGATTGGGGTTCGTAATATGAATGGGGAATGAGGCGTTTTTTTTTGTGTCCTTTCTGATTCGGGGATTTTGAGCTTGGAAGGAAGGGAAGAAGGAAGGGAAAGAGGGGAGGGGAGGGGCGCTATTTGATGTTTTGGTGATGTTTGTTTGTATTAAGAGAGATGGGGTGGAAGTGGGATTGGGATTGATGGAGTGGGATGGGGGATGGGAGGGAAGAGAGTGAATTGAAATGACTGGAAATTTGATTATATTGTGTATTGTGATGTGATGGAATGTGATCTGATTGTGCATTGTGGTTGTGGTTGTGGTTTTGAGAGGAGAGGAGAGGAGGTGGGTTCAAGGGGGTAGATGGTAGGTAGGTGGGGAATGGAGATTGAAATGGAGATGGAAATGTAGATGGAAGGGGGATTTTGGTGGGTAAGGGATGAGATTTATGTGAGTGAGTGAGTGAGTGAGAGGGAACAGGGAAGTGGGAAGAGGGAGAGTTGTGGCGTTAAGTAGATGTTATTGCTAGCGTAGGTAAAGTGGAGGTG
>QGMG01000172.1:0-46335 GCA_007825325.1 Lachnellula cervina | reverse complement strand
GAGAATGGAGTGAGGGCATTGATATGTGCGAGGCGGGAGCAATATTGTAATGTTGGCATGGAGCTTGAGATGAGATGAGGAAGGAGACTGTGAATAGATAGGGGTGCTGGGGTTTCGATATGATAATGTCTTAAAGAACAAAAACCATTCAATCACTTGATAAGTTGATATCTGTCTGTGGTTTGCAGATATAATGACTCTTATAGCAATCGTTGTGATGCTGTAGTAGTAGAGCGGAAAGCCGCAAGAACCAATGTTCAAGAAAAAAACCACAGCTGCTTGAAGCAGTGTATAATATAAGTTTTGCACTTGCATTGTTTAACTTCCATGGATCACCAAGGAATATAGAATATGCTGGAATTTCGGTCGAGCTTCAGTGAAACCAAAATATGTGTTATTTTTTCACTTACCGATGTCGTGTCAATATCCCACTTATTTGAGGCCCAGTGAATGTAGTTCGGAAGCAACAGAATGTTCCGCCTGGATTACCTCATCCCCCCGCCCCTTAGCTTATGCTACTGTATCGTATATCCATTCATCTATTCATAATACATCCAGGATATCTTCCCCAACGCCAAGAAATTGCCAACCTTAACCCGTATTACTGTAGCTGCTCGCGGGACTCGCGCTGTTGCTGGACGAGCCATAGTTATCAAACATAAATGTACCCTGAAACAGGCTCTGATCCTCCAGCGTATGCACCCAGTTCACATACTGCGTCGTCTCCGAGCCCAGTCTCCCTACCCTATTCACACAATTCAGTCTCCTAGAAAACGATAAAGGATCGTCATGCTTCCACTTCCACTCCCACTTGCCCCCATCGTAGAACACCAAGTCCACAACCTCATGCAGCGGTACATGCAACGAGACCTCATCCGGCGCGCCATTCTGCAATGCGTTATGCTGCTTTTCTACCTCCCACAGTTCCCGTAGTAGAGTAGTAGTCGCCACGCTATCCCACATGCCTTCTTTGCGCGGACAGCGCCCTAGCAACTCGACGGCTTCTGCTCTGATGTGCGGGAGGCGACATTTCCCCGCGACGTAGTACAATGGGCCGATGAGACCGAGATCTGTGGAGAAGGTGAGCGGCGATATGCCGTTGCGGGCATCTTGCTCAGCCGTCGTGATGAGAGAGCGGCAGAGATTGATGACGGTTACGAATTCCTTTGTGAATCTCGTGAATGTGGTAGGGCAGTTTAATGCTTCGCCCATGGACCGACAGTCGTCTATAGATGGATTGCAGGCGGCCATTACGTAGGCTGTTGTATGGTGGATTTTGAGGAGAGCAGCGCCGCGAATTTGTTTACTGCTGAAGGAGTGGGAATGGGCATTCATGAAGTTTTCGTACGCTAAATTCCAATCGCGCAGCTGCGCCGAGTACTTTTCATACATGGTGAAGGCTTCTGGGGGCTGGCTAATGAAGGGTTTTCTGCCATCGGTACTGCAGCGTGTCAGTATGTAGAGGGTTTAACGCGGGGGGGGGGGGGGGGGGTCCTACAGATAGAACACACGGAAGAGACCGTCTGCGCTTTCCATGAGATAGCAACGGGCCTCTTCCAAGGTTTCAAAAGTCTCGGGTATCTCTCTATTTCCGTGACAGACGTGTGTGAGCTCCGTTGCGAAATTGTACCTATCCTCAGGATCTCTGGTATCTACATATAGAATTGATTGCACGCTGAGCCTGAGGAAGAGCGGGGAGATGACATTTTCTATGACATGCTTGACATCCGGAGTTCGAGTCATATCCCGAAGGATTCTAAGTCCGCTCTGCAAATGTACCATTGCTGATTCGAAATATCCTCGCAAGGAGTCGAAGCAGACGAAAAGAATGCATGACATCAAGGCTGTAAGAGGCTTTTGTTTTCCCGTAGAAAGAGACCTCCTCAAATGTCCAATTGCTTTTGTGTATTGATTCGTGGCAAATGCGAGCCCCTCACCCTGCAGCCCTGAGCCTTGTTCCAAACGCTTTGCTGCAAATGCCTCGTGGACAGCGCCAATTGCTATAACGCTATGCCGCAGCGCTGGCTCTGCTGCCGAGGTCTGTAGTATAAGATATTCCCAGAAGCCAGTGTTGTAAAATCCGCACTGTTCAAAGAGTTAGTACGGGCGTTTCTCCGAATTTCTGGGAGCGGAAAGCCAAGCTCTTCAGCCATTCCAACTCGCATTTCAAGGACAAGATTTGGCGTACCAATTCCGGTGCGGTCTGCTGGATGAAATAGTGAAATCCCCTCTTTTCCTGTGCACTTCCTGGCACTTTCGTAGTTATTTGTTTCGTTAAGATATCTGGGCTGCCCCCGTCATTTGAACTACTTGATGCGTCCTGAGGGAATCCGTCGCATTTTCTTCCCGTACTCGAGCATCGATTGCAAGCCGGTTTAGCTTCGTCGCATTTTATCCGTCGAATCCTGTAGATTCATTAGCAACTGCTTCATGATTTACAACTCAATTCAATGGGTAACGGACTTGCATGTGAAGCATCCGGTGCGAGTCTTGGGACCACATGCCCGCCTCCTTCGCTGGGTTATTTGAGCCACCATTGTGTATAAGGTCACCGTCGCATAGCAAAGGAGATCTATGAGAGAAGCGGGAGAAAGGAAGAGAAGAGGAGAGGAGGGAGCGAAGATAGAGCAATGGAAGGATCAGATAGATATATGTAAACAGTGCAAACTGCCAAGGACGACGTGAAGCTGCACGCAGGCACCCACTAACAAGGCGCTGGTTTTGAAGCTACGGAGTACCTGGAAATAGGGTCTTGCGGCGCAGTCTCACCATTACATGTAAGCTTAATTTAGAGAAATGGTGGAAGAGCTTAATGTAGATGACCAATATGAGGGAGGTCTACCGTTCATCGGATGATGATTTACTGGTAGATACACAGGAGAATGTAGCGCTAGAATAACGCTAGAATAAGAATGGCCAAGCTCCCAAGTTACGAATCAAGCCCACGCCACGCCTCTCACAAGGCTGAGACGCTAAATACTTCCCCATCGAGTAAAACATACGAACAGGCCAATGAGGTCGTGTAGTTGGCCGCTGACATAAGGTGGGGTGTGTGTCATATCGGTCATGCACGTGCCTGTGGCTCAGTCCAGGGCCAGGCAGGCACGGCTGAGGGCTCTGGCTTCAAAAGGGTACAGTAGCTCCACCGGTCTGGGAGTTGATCGCCTCTCAAGGAGGAGAGGGACTATTTGGGGAGCAAATCGCCATCTCATATCCCTGCGGGCCATGTGCAATACCCAGATGCATCTATTCTGGGCAGATGCCACCATTGATAAATAACTCATTACCATTTATGCATAATTCGTGCCATCCCAACCCTCCCCCCCTATATATTTACAACAAAGCAATACAAACAGCAAAGACTCTGTATGTTTCATCAATACGCCTCGCATCTTACAACCACTCTTACACACTCATCGTGTGGCTTCGATCGCGGCATTGAGCGGGACAACTCGTAGACTTCGACCCCTCTGCAAACCCGTACTTGGTTTTTGCATGGTTGGCGACAATCCATCCTTCCATTTGCGGAACACACTCTTAAGATCTCTGGGCGCCCCTTCGAGAATCACATTTGATACAGGCACGAACGGTCGATCTTCCATTCCTGCAGCCAGAATACCGTACTCTTGTGCGAACATGAGGGCGTTTTGAAATTCCAGATACTGTGACTGGGCGCGAGCTCCTACGAGGATATAGATTTCAAAGAAAGCATCCAAGACGTATATTTTGGAGGGGGAGAGGTCAGCCTGGCAGAATGGGCTCATTTCAACAATCTATGAACGCATTAGTCACGATTGTTGTTTCTTGAATTGAGATTTGTAGTCGTGGCAAGTTAGGGGAGTCATTTCAAGCCTTACCTGGTCTTTGGTCGATGATTCGGCTGAGAACAACCGGCTACAGTATTTGTTGTAATTGGGCTTCATTCTCCAATGATCCGCCGACTTCGAAATGTCCCCATTGAAGATTTCGAGGAAAGATGAAGGCTCACTGCCATCTTCCACCTCTTCAATGTCGCCCGTGAGTCCAAAATCCATACCTATAAGTCTGGCACAACTGAGCTCATCAATCCCACTGCCTTTCCCCTTCCACAAATATGACTTCCCGGATTGTGTCGAAATCAGATAGGGGAATCCTGAGCACAGACTCTGAGCGGAAAAGTCAACTTCGTCAAATGCGATTTGACCAAAATGTTTTCGCCCGCAGAGGATGTGGGGTGAAAGTGAGTCGTATTTGTTGGAAGTCCCTCTCCGGATGATGATTATGCCACCAAGAGCCTGATAGAACTCAGGAGGTTCTCTGCCTTGGCGAATGGTGACCAGCTTGCCCCCGGAGCTCTTAGCTTCCCTCTGCGCGAAGATCTCGGCTTCTTCAGCTACAGAATATGGGACTTCATCTCCAACCCAGTAATAAACTTCCGTGACCCTCTTGCCAGCAGCATTGCCAAAGGTATGAGTACAAAGATAAAAGTTTCCCTCGAAGAGTATTCGCTCTTGGTGACTGGGAACAAGCTGCTTCTTGCCGTCGGCTGAAAGTTGATAGAGAGCTGATCGTAGCGTCTTGATATTCGTTCCTTGATCAGGTCGCGCGGCCAGGATTGCTGCAGTGTCTGCTGTGAATTTTGGGGCAGAGACTTTGCGTTGACCAAAGAAATCAGCAAGCAAGGTCGAAGCTTCTGACGCTTGTGGGACTAAACTATCTTGTATCCTAGGCGACGTTGCAGGTTGCAGACCAGCACTTGGAGGCGGCGATGATATGGACTTCGAAGGAGGTGTTGGCAGTGGCCGTGCTGTAGGTGAAACTTTTGTTTGAATTCCCAGGCCAATTGGAAGTTTCTCCTTCTCAGGACTTGCTGGGCGTAACCCCGCAGCTACCATATTAGCCTTTTCATCAGCATGGGTAGGAAGCTTGATAGGAGATCTAGCTCCAGGAGATTCTTGTCGTGAGTTCGACTCGGATGGGCTATCCCACTGAGCTGTGATGTTCTTGACTGATTTTACCGACAGAGGGCGTGGCCCTTTGGCCGCTGGCTTAGGCTGGTCGCCGTTTATTTGTGAGGAAGGATTATTTTCGTTGATTTTCGGATCTTCCGGTTCCAGCACTGTTTTAGAATATCGAAGGGCAACAGGGGAAACATCTGGAGGATCTGATTCTTTCCCCATCCTTTCCGAAGCCTTTGAGGCTGTTGCAGGTGACTTGGGAGGAGCAATGGGCTTCGTTCTGGTAGATGGAGGAGAGTCGAGGTTTGGCGATGGCGCACTTACGGGTATCTCGACCGGATTAGCTTTCTTAACGGGTGAAAGTGGTCTAGGGGACTCCAACTGAGGTCCTGACTTGTTCTGGTTCGGCGCCTCTTGTAAGAATTGCGAACGTCTCTTCACATCTAGCTTTCGAGGAGATGAGGGCTGCGAGACTGGTTTCTCCGTGTCTTCTTTGGCAGCAGACGATTCGGTGGCTTCAGGTGTTAATGGCGCTGACAGCTTCGTCAACCCTGCAACGCTTGTGGGCTTGTTAGGTGATTTCGTATTCACAGCGACTTCCTCTTCACTTCCATTGAAACTATCGGTGGGTGTCTTATTAGCGCTGGGGGCGCTAGAAGGAGCCTTCCTCCTGGGACCGCGTGCACGCCCTTTAGTCATATGTGTAAGCTGTGGGCCTGAGTCCAGAACCTCTGGATTCGTATTCGATGTGCTCAGGCTGGCTGTATGTTGAGACAAAGCAGGGCTGGATGAACGGGATTTATCGCTAGCCATAGAAGGAGGACCTCGCGCAAGGATCCCAGCGAGAGCTGGATTGAAGCGACCTGCTAGCTTCCCTCCCATAGCTTCCTTGCCCTGAAGGCGACCAGGTGCGCTAGTCTCTTTGGAAGGTAGACTTGGCTTTGGAAGTTCTCGCTCTGTGCGCCGTTCCGAGGTGTCCGAGACGTTGGATCCGGCGTCGATAGTAACCCCATCGGCTTTCCCTAGGGTTTTCCTCCTGGCGAGAGCTTCAGGTAAAGAAGTGTCTTGACTTGTGAAACTCATTGGTCGCGCAACTGCAACGCTTTTTCCTTCAGCTTGAGTCTTCTTAAAATCATCTTTCTTCTTCAAGATGGCCTCCTTGAATTCATCCACGCGCTCTGTCTTTTTGGGGCCCCCAGTAACGTTCAAAGCAGCCTTTCCACGACTGATGTTGCTCTTCAGTACATCTGGAGCAACATAATTTTGAGTTTTCGTACGTCTAAGTTGGCCAAAGACATTTTTGAATTCAGGCTCGCCTTTTCCATCATTATCTGCCGGAGGTTGGCGAGACTTAAGATTTGCCCGAAAATCTTTTTTCGGGGGCGTGTCTGGCTTTACTTTACCACTAGCCGGAGATGAATCTTTAGTTAAAGCATTTGAGCCACTAACATCGCCGGAATCGCTTCTTTTCAAGGAATACTTGGCATCTTGTGAGGAAACACTTTCTGCACGGCTTTTAGAAGCGGCTACAGAAGAAAACCCTGCTGGAAGTCCCCCAATGCTCTGTGGTTTTGCAGGCCCTCCTGGGGGAGGGGATCTCATGAGACCGCCAATATTGACCTCGTGCTTGGGAGGTACGTTCGGGCTACGCCCAAGATCAATGCTCGTCTTTTGCTTGGCTTTATTGATTTCTGACATCCAAACAGGCTGCTGGGGGGGTGGGATAGCTTTCGGTTTGGGAGATTCGGGTTTGTTTAGAGCACTTTCTAACCAACTAGATTTTGTAGGGCTCCATCTTCGTGGGTCCATCGTCTTTGAAGGACTAACAGGCGGGGATGTGTTTGCACGTGGTGTCGTATCTATCGATGGGTCTTCCGGGTTGATCGCGAGGCCTTGTGGTGCCTGCGAACGTGAAGCTGGAAGTGTAGGCTTGACAAAACCATCATTAGAGGTAGAATTTGTCGTATTACTCCGCATAGAACTTGCAGTAGGCGGTCGTTCTTGGGTTATTGTAGCATTGCTGTGACTTGAGGTAGGCCTCGAACTAGACTGTGGTGAAGCCTCGCGACTTTGACTGCCTGGCCTTGAACCCTCTACTGCCGTGTGAATAATACCCCCGAGAGAGGCTTTGCCAGTATCTTGATTGCTAGTGTTGCTTGCCACAGAATTGCCCCTTTTTAGACCTGGGGGTGATTGGACGCTCCACCTCTTGCTCACACTATCGGAGCGCTTCATCATGGCACTCTGCACAAAACCCCCCATGCCTTTGGTAGGAGATGTTGGGCGGTCTCGCCTCTCGGGTGAGATTCGACCTTGCGAGGGTGACATTGCGAGGCCTCGGGGTTCAGGTTTGGACTCTGAGCTTGGCGGGTCGAATCTCTGAGCTTTTGATAGTGGGACTGGCGATCCAATTCCTCCAGCAACCCTAGGCGAAGCTTGATATGAGCCCCTCGAAGAGCCATACCCAGCGCTACTCCGCGATAGCGTAGAAGATCGATCGACGGGATCCTCTTCAGATTGTTCAGGCTCTGATGGTACACGCGACATTCCGGGCATCTGAACTCGAGCAGAACTTTGGCCGTGATCCGATCTTTCTTCGTCTTCAACCTGGTTTCTTCTGTATGCTGGAGAATTTAGTCCTCTGTCGGCCGTCTGTCGAAACCACGCGGGGTCTTTGGTGGCTAGAGATTGTGCAATCTTGTCCCGTGAGAGAGTAGGTTCGGCAGATGCTGATGTTGGCTCTGGGGTGGCCCTTGGCGAGCGTGCTGCGTTTTCCGTAGCTACCATTGAAAGGGGTCGACTTCGTGGACGATCTGAGGCTTGAGAATTCGGGCGTCGTTGCTGCCACGAGAGGGGTGAATTTCTCGCAGGAGGCATCGTGGTAGAAGGTGGCATTTTAACCGTTTCGCCTCGTCTGCCATCTGCGTCGGCAGTATCGTGTTCACTATTCATGGGGGAAGAGTTTTCATTTGTGGGAGATCTTTCCATGGCGTCGTCAAGTACAGTTTCGCGTGGAGGTTCGGGCCCTTCTGTAGCATCAATGGATTGAGACAGTGCGCCTTGTTGCGCCAAGGATATTTTAGATGTGGTAGGAGTCGTCGCGGGAGAGGATTTGGTTGGAGATATTGATCTGGCGCGTTCTGGGTATTCAGTGATCAGCCATGTACCAAAAGCAAAGTTGCGTCGCGTCCAGCGTTCGATCAAGCCCAAGACCATGAATCACCGCCGCATTGGAAGAAACTCACCTCGCCGTGCTGCCTGTCGTTCTTTTCTGCCCTGCAATATCTCTTCTTCCAACTTCCGGTTCCGTTCCTCGTCTTCTTGATCGCGTTTATCTCCCAATTCTTTTATTCGAAGCAGGAAATCGTTGACGTCCTCGGAACTCTCTGCCGCCGGAGAAGGCATGTTGACAGTGTATTAAGCTAGGTAGATACTTCTAAGACCTTACCAGAATGAGTCAGGAACAAAAACATCCGCCCAGCGGGGTACCTAGGTAGGGACAAGTATTTTCATGGAGTATCTAAGAAACAAGATCTGCGGGTCGCTTCTGGGCCCTGAGTCGTCAGAGCTTGCTTGCACCTTCTCCATGTTTCACAGGTCCGCGACTATGCGGCCAGCATATTTAATTATAGCACTTTTCATTCGTTACTACAGTTTTAGGATAACCGCAGCACTCAAAGACAAGCAATACCGTAATATATCAACTCCTTGCGTTTCTTTTTTCGTGAATTCTGACTTGTCTTCTTCTTGTTTACGCCAATTACTCAAGTATGGCGCGGATCCCTGTCAAGCTCTAGCCGCCACCCAGGGCAGGGCAGGGCAGTCCCTCTCATACCTCATATATCATGGCAAAGTCGGGACTTCAATATAGGAACAACCTTGCTTTGGCATCCTGTACAACCCACGCCAGACCTTCTTGAAGATTTTCACCCGTGATGGCACTGCAACGAATGATATGCCACTTGTGAGTTTTGATGTCGTTCAACTGAAGCCCCTGCATACGGTTAGCGTTCCCGACCTTTTCAACGACATTCGAGCTCGAAATTTACTGACTTCCTGGATTTCGGCTTCATCCATGCATCCATTTACATCCGTTTTATTCGCAAATACAAGCAGGCTTGCACCTGAGAGCCTCTACTAATCACATTAGCAAATGTATAGGAATGAAGGGCATATGCACCAACCTCTTCTTGCAACAGGCCGTGTAGCTCCTCCTTGCAGTCTTCGATCCGCAGCCGGTCTGTCGCGTCCACAACCCAGATCAAGGCATCAGTCTTTTCGAAGTAATTCCTCCAATATGAACGAAGTGTTTTCTGGCCTCCAACATCCCCTAAGAAGCATAAGCAAACGTAGGGTGTACTTAAACCACCCATCAGACTTACAGATGTTAAGCTTATATCTTGAAAACTGTTAACGAGATGATACAGTAAGTGACAGTGGTGACCATACCCCTCATAATCTATAGTCTTGATAATGAACCCCAAAGTTGGGCTCACGCTGTTGACATCTTCGCCCATAATCCTTTTGACTATAGTTGTCTTGCCCGCATTGTCCAGTCCCCTGCAGACATATCAGCAAAGGTTCAAATTTGCTGTCTAGGTTTCATTACAGCATCAAAATGCGCATCTCCTTGTCCTTTAACCTCGCTTTTCGTAATATCGAGAGCATTTTGATTTCTGAGGTTGGTTGTGTTGCAAGGGAAAGCCGAAAACTTTCTGAACTGTCTTCTCTAAGACACCACGTGACTCGAATGAAAGCTCAGGTGTGAAATGAGTTGAGGGCCTTGGACTATCAAGGCAAAGGGATTGTTTGACACGATAGCTGGCGCTTGCTCAGTCCAAGAGAACCATACTTTTAGCATAAGAGAAAGCGCCTGAGGGGAGCAGTCTGCCCACACTTGCCAGGAACCATTTCCCCGTATTTCGGAAGCAGCACTGCTATTTGTCCCCCGATGAAAAACTACTCCACATTTTTACTATATTTAACATGTTCACGATACTTTAGTAATTTCAACAGCAAAAAAGATGGTTAAGTTTTGATTCCACTAGGAATGCTGTTGCTTCAATGTTTTTGTTGAAAAGGTGCCAGTGATTAGTAGAACAGGTAGACTGACATGTTTGCCAAACGTTTTGTTTTCCCCCCCAAGCAAGTGTACTGGTATCGTTTGAATACTGTTTCTAAATAAAGCATGCTTGGGGGCGCCTTTTCTTCAAATCTCGTGCCCTATTCGCCTCATCAGTATTCTTGACTTAGCAGCAAAGATGAACGTTCCTCCAATTCACGTTCCATACACAATAGCAGTACGCATCGACAGAAGGAAGCCATTTTTTATATATATGAAAAGGGGGGTTTCTGTCAAACTCTTGATGATATTAATGATATTACCATGTATTGTTTCTTGGCATCCTTGAATATTCGAGCCGTATCTGGTGATATCATCAATTAACAAGCTCGAAGGCCAATAATTGAGGCTATTCCAATGCCTCGTTTTAGCTCGCAATTCCACAATCGCCTTAATAACATCGCATGGTCTATGGAGAATTGTTGAAATGCAGAGGTTGGGACGCACGTCACCGCCTGGCGTGCTCTTTGAAAGTTAGCATTTCATCCCACAGCGCTTTCCCTTCGTACATTTAAGATCGTTCCTTCCCAACCTGATGGCACCCTCCCTCGATCGAACCGTCTTTACATTGTCACAACATGGCGCCTTCCGAAGTCAACGCTTTTGCATACTACAAAGATGAACTGAGAAAGCAGTCCCCACTTAACTTGAAAGCAACAATTTCCTCCACCTTTCAAAACCAGCCTGAGGCTTCGACCCTGACATCGAACGCCCCCGCCTTCTCTTCTGATCGCATAAAAACTCCAATACTCATTCCAAACGCTGCGTCTTTTCGATCGTCAGGTGTCTCCCACTTACGATCCGTGTCACCCTCCACTGCAGTGTCATCAGCAGAATTACCACCTGGTGCACCATCTCAACCTGTACACTCGTGGTGGACGTTAGCAGAAGACAAGACTTGCGGATACAATCAGTTTGCTGCTTTCCACAAGGAAAAGCTTAAGGTGAAGAGCACCGGCAGTGAATTGAAAGTCTCGACCTCAGGCTCTAAATACACACCTGAGAGCAGTCAACGCCAGACCTTGCCCGTAATCTCACCTGCTCGGAAGCTTTCTCCCTCACAGCGGTTGCCACAGCGTTCGCCGTTTCCTTCTTCCTTTGAGAAATACATCCCTTCACCACCGTCTCCACCGAAAGCTTGTTTACAACAGGTGGCACCACAACAGTCATCCAAACACTCCACAATAATCACTCACCCGACAATAAACAATTTCCGACGGGATTCTTCTGCGAATTCACTCCAATCGCTAGCTTCTAATAAGCGACTTCAATCAACTCTCCCTGCTACAAAACACATCTCCTCACAGCCCACTTCTCAACAGTTGGCTTTTCAACAACAACAACATTCTACTCCACTACTCATAACATCCCCGCTACGAACCCCAGATTCTGTTTCAGCCATGCAAAACCCCGCTGATGGGTTCGATGCCTTTGCGGCATGGAAAACCCCAAAGTCGAGTGCAATGCAAGTGCAAGACTCAAACAAGAAGGTCACTGGGTTACACTCTCAGCCCGGTAAAGCTGATGATTCTCCATCGAAGGTGAAAGCAATGACAGATAGCCCCACTGCAAGCCAGTCGGGCGCCTCGACTCAGCATCATCATCCCCACATGAGGATGATGGTGAATAATGCGAGCTCTCCTACCACCTCATCAGATGCTGTTCACCTCCGACCTTCACCAACACCAACTACCGGAATGAAGATCAATGGGGACAGCACACCAACTAAGTCGTTGGCAGCAACTCGGATTCTGCCACATATGCAGGTGAAGGTCAAGAATGGGAGTCCGAGTACCATTGCGACGGGTGGACAAGGAGCGCGTCTTTTACCACATATGATGGCGAAAGCAAAAGATGAGAGAGCACCTGTTCAACTATCTGCAGGAGCAGGAAGTCAAGTTTTGCCGCATCTGAAAGTGAAGACGAAGAACGATGGCCCTCCAGGAGTAAGTCAATCTGAATTTGATCATTTCATCCTTCGGCAAGGTTTGGAAGACAAGGCCTGCTTTGACTACCTTTCCCCACCAACGTCTCTAAACCCAGTGTCTCCAAGTCCAGTGTCAATGTGCTGTTCTCCTAAGATGACCTTACGAATCGCTGCTAATTATCTGTTCTTCCTTAGCACACCACTTCAACAAATGCGAAAGCTTTGCTTGATGAGAAGCCCAAGGTCCATGACGCAAGTCGCCCATCTTCAGCTGGCTGTGTTACCACACATGATGTAAAGACGCCAGTGAAGAACCTTAGCCGGCCTACCACGTCTTCAGATGGTTGGGGTGCCCATAACTCGTTTGATGCAAAAGTTATGCATGAGATGATTCTTCAAGACGTGAAGGACCTCAACCATATTCCCGACAATGACACCTTTCCATTGACCGAAGAGGCTATTATGAAGGCAACTGGTTCTACCCCTAGAAAACCACAAGCCAAGACACTCGCTATCACCGATGTGGTCAGTGAGACGGGGCTCAGTGACGATCATATCAGTGAAGACCGACCACGAGAAGGCGTTCGTGCTACTCAAGGGCGTTCTGCAGCCGAGGAGCTGCTTGACTGGGATGGTAAAACCTGGATCCCACCACCAGAAGATTGGGAAGGTGATCGACCAGCATGCAACACCGTCTTCCTTCCTGCATTTCTCGCTGAGTGGATTGGCAACTGTAGAAAGTTCCCGAACCGCATACTTGATACCGCCGCCGAAGAGTTTAAGAATTCGGTACCGGTCAAAGCCGGCCACTTTGGAGAAGTTATTGAACAACCTGACTCTAAACCTGGTATGTTGCTCACTCTTATCCCCCACTTTGTTATGTACTAGGCAAACGGCTAATGTTTTACAGATATCGCATATTCTTACGATGAAGATAGGAGACTTAGTCAGACTTCTGCTAGTGAGAGCAAGAAGCTCATGGAGAAGCAGCATAAGGCCAAAGTCTCCAAGAAAATGTATAGAGATTGTCAGGAAGCTCGTGACCGGGAATGCGCTCAAATGGCCCTCAACCCTGAACCAAATCCCTTCTCTCCGACCATTGAGGTGTATCTTCGACCCGCTACTGAATTAGACGCCCCCGGTGTCGCCGAGATCTATAATTTCTATGTTGAGAAGTCTCGTATCCCAGAGGATCAAGCCCGAATCTCAATCGATGATGCAAAGGCCATGATTATCGCCGCTCGAAGCGAGCATTTGCCCTTTCTCGTTGCTATTAAAGGCAAAAAACCTGCGCTCCATGATAAGCAGGGCCGAGCAGGGGCGACCAAGAAGGCTACAATGCCATTGTTTGAGGCTGTGATTGGCTTTGCAAATGCTGAGACTTTCAACTACAGTTTCACTGGCGCTCGCAATGGACGATCCCGAACCACAACAAGCTTGCAGTTGTATGTTCATGCTGACTACAGACGCAAAGGCATTGGTCGTAACCTACTTGATCGCCTTGTGCATATCCTGAACCCAGGTTATACTTACGAAAGCGCCTGTCCTTGGAGCAATCCAGGCAATTGCAAAGCCCACGAAGCTGGTGGCGCGGGCAGCTGGCATCAAATGATATTTCTACTGGCAGTCATGCCACCAAATGACCCCAACTTGACCATAGTAAAGCATTTCCTCTACCAAAAGAATAACTTCAGAGAAGCAGCTCGCTTGCATTCGGTAGCAAGAACCTCAACATCACAGGGTCCGGCCAAATATTACGACCTGGTCTACTTCCAAGCTGAGGCCTCGCCAGCAGAGTATTTCGATCCGTATGCCTAGGAATGATACGTTTCTTACACTCGGTATGCGCCCTCGACTCTCGGATCTCAGGCAGATAGATTTTGGTTCATGGATGGGTTGGATCAGGATTGTATTTGGCTTGCATAGCTCCAGTTCTTTAACATTTCGACCAAGCTCCCTACCATCATCTCGACGTAACCACCCCCCTCCCCTCATGCCATCTGTTCCTACACACGCGGAAACTTTTCACACTGTACCACGATCAAAAACATTACTTATGGAGGACGGCCAGCATCTGATTTGCACCAAAACTAATTCGTCCTTATAATCTTTCACTTTCTCCTTTCTAAAAGCGTTTGCCGCCTTTTCTTCCAAGCCTTACGAGCGCTGAGGTGCTTGCATCAACAGCGTCTCGTTCTCGACCTCTTTTTAGTACGCCTCTGGATTCCTCTGGTGGAAACATCGAACTTGAGATGGAATGATCCCTGGTTCGGAAGGAGACTTGGCATTATCACTACATCCTTTACACCCACATTGTAATTTAGAATTCTCCAAATCAAATGAAACCATAAAAATAATAGTAAAACCAAGTGCCTATATCAAAAATATGATAGCAAAATCAAGTGCGAACTTTCCAGGATTCTTAAAAGTGCTGAGCCTGGCTTTCCAGTGAAAAGGGTTGCTAAAAGAATGAAATTACTGCCAACCATCCAGCTGAAGATTTCCGCAAAGCTGCAAGAGTAATTCCAAATCCGTTTTTATAGTGACAAAAGAACCTATTGTGACCAGTAACGACGATGGATAGTCAGAGTCAGGAAGGATCCCAAGGCATTCGCACCGCAGTGATACAAAACCAACGTATCTGACATGGAAGCAACGAACAAGCAGTGATAGTTCCGGAATGGTCATTCGAGGTACACCTACGGGATTCTACTTGTAGATTCTCTTAGAGTGAGCCGTCCAAAATATCTCACTGCATGTAGATCAAGACCTTCACCGCCCCGCACACCCTAAACCCTTTCCAGCGAGTTTTGCCAGCCCCACACAAAAAAAGTTCAAGAAGAGCAAAGAGCTCAACTTTCTTCAGCAACCCGTCCCTACCAAAAAACCACTCAAAATGGCACCAAAAAAGATAGCGGAGGACGATTTTATTCTGACCCTGTCCGATGAAGAAGAGTCTGCGACTCAAGTTGAGGAAGTGTCAGAATCCCCCTCGAAGAAGCGCAAGCGGGATAACGATGCCGCCTCGAAAAAGAGCAAGAAGGCCAAGAAAGACGATGTAGAGGAAGAGAGCCACGGAATATGGGGCGCCAAAGACGAGGATGATGGAGCTATGGACTCGGAATTTGAATTTGAGATTGAGCAGGGGGATCAGGGATTACAGGAATTCGAGGGGTGGGGGTTTGAAGATGCGAAGAAAGGATTAGGTCGGGGGGATAAGAGGGCCGTTGATATCGATGAGATTATTGCGCGGAGGAGGGAAAAGACATCGGGAGTCAAGACAGAAGAGACAGAGGTGGAGGCTGTGGAATCCGAGGATGTTGCGGAAGACGGGGAGTTGGAGCTCGAGCTGGATGGGTCCGGTGATGAGTTTATGGCGGAAGATGGCTTTGGGATGGCTGTTGGGTCTGATGAAGAGGAGTCTGGCGACGAAGATGCTGCACAGGACTCAGAGCAAGAAGGCGAAGACGGCGAGGACAATTCGGACGACGATTCGGTTGCCAGCCCAGCTCCTCATCCTGACGATGTGGCATCAGAAGGCTCTTCAGATGAGGGAGACAACGAAGAAGATGCAGAAGAAGCAGCACGTCGGAAAGCTTTCTTCGCCCCGGAGGATAAGCCCGCCAAAGGCGCCAAACCATCTACGATAACCTCTTTCCAGGGCATGTCATTATCGAGACCAATTCTTCGTGGCCTTGCTGCTGTAGGATTTTCGCAGCCAACTCCAATTCAAGCCAAGACAATACCAGTTGCATTGCTAGGGAAGGATGTTGTTGGTGGAGCTGTTACAGGTTCCGGAAAGACAGCAGCTTTCATTGTCCCGGTTCTCGAGCGTCTTTTATATCGACCTAAGAAAGTTCCTACCAGCAGAGTAGCGATTCTGATGCCCACGCGTGAATTGGCTATACAATGTCACGCCGTTGCTACAAAGCTTGCGAGTCATACGGACATCAAGTTCTGTTTGGCAGTAGGAGGTCTCAGTCTCAAAGTCCAAGAGGCAGAGTTAAGGCTCCGCCCCGATGTCATTATCGCAACCCCTGGAAGATTCATCGATCACATGCGCAATTCAGCAAGCTTTACAGTTGACACACTAGAGATCTTGGTTCTGGATGAGGCTGATCGTATGTTGGAAGCTGGTTTCGCCGATGAACTCAACGAGATCTTGACTACGATACCAAAGTCCAGACAAACCATGCTGTTCTCAGCAACGATGACTTCGTCCGTCGACAATCTCATCCGTGTGGGTCTTAACAGACCAGTCAGGTTACTTGTTGATGCCCAGAAGCAGACTGTTGGCACTTTAGTGCAAGAGTTCATTCGTCTTCGGCCTGGCAGAGAGACGAAACGAATGGGATACTTATTGTATCTCTGTAAGAATCTCTACAGAGATCGGGTCATCGTTTTCTTCCGTCAGAAGAAAGAAGCCCACAGAGCTCGTGTCATATTTGGACTTTCAGGCCTCAAAGCTACAGAATTACATGGTAGTATGAGTCAAGAGCAGGTTAGTTTCCCTCCCATCTATCCGCTTTGAGAATACCGCACACGGCATGGAATATTTACTAAAATCGTCACCAGCGTATGACAAGCGTAGAGTCCTTCCGAGACGGCAAAGCCTCCTTCCTCCTAGCTACAGACCTCGCTTCTCGTGGTCTAGACATCAAAGGCGTCGACACGGTAATCAACTATGAAGCCCCGCAATCCCACGAGATATACCTGCACAGAGTAGGCCGTACAGCTCGTGCCGGCCGGGCAGGTCGCGCCTGCACCCTAGCAGCTGAGCCGGACCGCAAGGTCGTGAAAGCTGCCGTGAAGAGCGCACGTGCGCAAGGCGCCAAGATTGTCTCTCAGGTTGTCGAGGCGGCTGAGGCGGATATTTGGGTGAGTGCCACTTCTAACATATCAGAAATCCTGCGGAATTCTCGTTCGCACATTGCTGACACCCGGATAGTCCGACAAAGTCGACGAAATGAAGGACGAAATTGAAGAGATCCTTGCAGAAGAAAAAGAAGATAAATTGCTCGCACAATCAGAGATGGAGGTTAAAAAGGGCGAAAACTTGATGGTCCACGAAGATGAAATCAAGGGCAGGCCTAAGAGAACCTGGTTCGAGAGCGAGGTGGACAAGAACGCGGCCAAGAAGATGGGGCGAGCGGAACTGAATGGCGCGGCAGCCATTCTGAAGAAGAAGCCGGGCAAGCTCAGTAATAAGGATAAGAAGAAGTTGGACGATAAGGATATGAGGACGGAGGGCAAGGTGTGGAAGAAGGGACGCGCGGAACGCGATGGCAAGGGTGCGTTGGAGGCAGCGAAGAAGGGAAAGGGGAAGCAGAAGGTTAAGGGGGGGAAACCGGCACAGGCGAAGGGCAAGTTGGGGAAGAAGAGGTAGTTATGAAAATGGCATACTGTTTCTGAGACATTCTCGAAATGTATTCTCATGTGAAATCATATAATAGATCGATTCTTTGTATGAACTATCGACCAGCTAGTATAGTAAACCCTTCACCCCCATCCAACTCTCCTCGAAGTAAAAGAGTCACTTTTACGGCTTCGTTTGAAAGCATTTCCAACCCACGAGAAGAAAGGTACTCTCGAGATTGCCGGTCAAAAGCATACTTGATAATAAACTTGAAATCGCAAAAGGTCGCAAGTATCTAAGCGCTCTAAGGATACCAGTATTGAAATAAGATGCTGGTGGGCCGCAATGACTATTGTAAGGTAGAGGCGATCAAAAGTGATACTATTCACGAGGTGAGGTTGCATTGGGTCGCGCCCTTTGACGCACCCCAGTTTTCAAAAATGGCCCAAGCCACCAAGCCAAGACCAAGCGCAAGGCAAGCCCCGCCAAATTTGTCTCCATTTGGCAATAACCCCTGCTTGCTACTACTATCTAATAATAAGCCTACTTTAACCTCGACGAACTCACTTCCAACATGGTCCCCGCGACCAGTGATAAATACTAGCCGGAGCTGTATTAACAACAACAATATGGCCGCCACGCGAAGAGGCCAAGGGCCCTTGAATATCGACCTTCCCGCGGGCCACACCAACTCGGATCTGCCTCCCATCTCTGCCCTCTTCCTTATCTATTTCGACATCAAGGCAGGCTATACGATTGGGTGGAAGCGCTCTTTGCCAGGCGTGGAGCTCGAGGGAGTGGTGGAATACAAGAGTTTGCCCTCTGGACTACATACTGTGAAGGAGGATCTGATATACTTTGTTCATGACAATCATGCCGGCCTCAGCGCATTTGTCAATGCGCCCGCCGCAGAGGAGTCAAGAAATGCTCGCATGATAGCTGTCGGGATCATGGTGCCTCTGAGTTATGGAAGGTTAGGCAGGGCTTGGAAACACGCCGAGGATTTGAAGGAGATGGCAAAGTAGAACTCCCTAAGGCTCTTTCCATGAAGTGATACTGATTCGATTGATTGCGACAGTGAGCTGATCCTCGACATTACGGACACCGATGTGTTGGAAGAGTTCTGGGAGGAGCACAAGGCCAATGGTCCCTCGCCAGATGTTGAGACAGAATCGCTGGTAGATACGCCCACGAGCGCACAGTTCAAACCTATAAGGACAACACCTGGGAACCCCCCCAAAGGACATGCTAGGAACCGGTCGGCATCAGATGGAACTGCGTTGTTGCCTCCCGGGCAGACACTCGCTCCATATCATCCAGCTTGGAGCTTGCCGCACCTCTTGGAAGCATTTGGCCCTTTAATATTCCCAATACACCGCGCTGCGCTATTACGGAAACGAATACTGATCACTGCACATGCACCTGTTCAGGAGACTTGTAATTTTGGTGAGATTTTACTCTGTAATCAGTATGTATAAATCGCTAATCGTAGACAGTATATGATATCTCGGTTCTCTCAAATATACCCCTCGCTGTTAGCGATCTACTAGTATCCACAGCCCCCCTCAAAGGCTACGACCCTTATTCTCAATCGGAGTTCACGATATTCCCCTATTAGAAGAAGATCTCCGAGCTGCAAAAGCAGCTGCTGCTACACCCGGCTCAGATGAAACGGAAAACAGGGATGAGCCAGGATGCGGATGGATAGCCTGCACAACAGACAGCATCCTCGCCATGAAAAGCTCACTCTATGATGTTTTAATCACAATGCCGCCCCAATACTCCGAAAACGCCACGGATAAGGTTTGGCCAAAAGTCGAATCGCCCCAAGGTATTGAGATGAAAGCAACTCAAAGAGATCTCCGCCGCTACAAAACCCTCCGCTGGGGCCTCTCTCGGCACGTCTCACCTCCATCCAGCCCAGCACCAAAACGCGCCAGCACCGAGCAACAAGAACTTGGAACGCCCCGCGCAAGCACATCAAGCACCTCCCACCCAGTCAACGACCTCTTGCTCGACCTCCCCGACACAGACGACATAATCGAGCCCCTCTCTTGGGCAGCTCTCGCCTACTCCGGCTTCATGTGGTGGGCTTCAGCAGGCGAGCAACGCTTACACTCGGACGAAGAGGCCGACTCGGACGCTGCATTGCTTTCAGGACTAGCAATCTCGCCTTCAACGCCCAATGCCCTCCGCCCACTATCTCAATCCAGCACCTCACTAAGCATGCGTCCTCTGAAAGACGAGAGCGCGAAGCAGGCAATGGCCATCGTAGCCTACTTCCACCGTCTCACGACCCAAATTCTATCCACGCTCAGTGACATCGTCGACGCCACGGACTCAGACGACGAGCGCGAAGATGAGGCGCAGGCTTTGACAGAGGATGATGGACCGGCTGTGTATGTTAGTAGCGCGGATATGGAGCGTATGGGGCTTGATATTTGGAGCGCGACGGACCATCAGTTTGTCGAGGAAGTGAGTAAAGAGTATTTTGGACGGAGGGCGCATGTGGAGGGGAGGAATATGGATGTTTGTGGGGTCAGGATTTGCTGAGCCTGGTGGACTATGTATGGTATTGTGTGGAGTTGGGTGTTTTCAGCTGTTCCTGAAGGGAAGGATAGGCAATTCTACTGTTATTATACGTTTCAATTTGTGGATACAATAGGAGCTCGAATTGCTATTATATGCCCATCGGCGTGGTATGGCCTAGCGTTTAAGTGATGTTCGCTTCAGTAGAGCCTTGTCCACCTTGTCGAATAGAGATGTAGAATTGAGACCCCTCTTGCGTCGGCTAAGCCTATTGAAGTCTTGGACATAGACTCTAATATAGAGAGAAAGATAAATGCATTGATATCACATCAAAGTTCACCAGTCAGGACGTAGCCATTCTTGAATGTACCTTTTCTCGAAGAAAACCCCTCAATTTTGTTCTCTCTACGCCAATCCCACCAAATAACGAGGCCAGACCTCAAATGTAGGACCCCATATGCACACAAAAAGTGTATTTCTCAAGACGCCATCCCAAATGCCACGCCCCCATTAAACTATTTTACAAGAGAGCCCAGTGCCAGAATGCCCGAGCCAGAGTAGGAAGCAAGGAAACCTATTCCTCGTCGGTATCGGTATCGGTATCACTAGTATCGTCGACCTCTTCTTCGGTATTACTCTCCTCGTCGTCGCTGGACTCGGGCTTCTTCTTTTTCTTGGGTGGTGCGGGAACGCCGGACTTCATGGCTTGCATTTGGCCGGCTAAGGAGTCTGTTATTTGTTAGTATTGGATAATTTAAAAGAGAGTAAGAAAGGGGTTGGAAATAGGAATACGTACCCTCATCGGGTTCAGAGATATCATCGTCCGCCTCGATATCTGCTCCTTTACTAGCTTCATCCACGACTAGCGTGACCTCCATCTTGGTATCAAATCCGACATATGAGTCGCAGATCAAGTGCATGACAAAGGTGTAGTGGCCGGCTTGTGGTGGAGCTTGAAACTGCGCCTTCAACGTTTGCATATTGAAAGTTGGCTTGCCACTTTCGTCGTATATTGGCTTGTCGAATGTTGTAAATGTGAAAGGAGGAACGGCAATCTTTCCTTGCTTGCTGTCGGTAAGGAATACGTGCCATCTGGGAGAGTAGTCACGGGCGAAATAGGGGGCGAATGCAAGAGGTGGTTGGACGATTTTCTCTTCTTCTGATGTGGCGCCCTTGACACCCTTCTTCTTCCGGCCCAGGATTGCGTCTAGGTCGTCCTCGTCTGGATCGATATCTTCTAGGTCGAGCTCGTTGACTTCGGGGATGTCTTGGCTTCCAGGGGGGATAAATCGGCCCTTGACAACCAATGATACTAGCGAACTGGGAATGATGTATTTCTCGCCAGTCACCTTGAAGAAAGGCTTTTCAACCTGTAGGCGAGGTAATTGCTTAGCCACGCTCATAGCAGTCTTGTATTGAGCTTCAGTCAATAAACCCTTGCCAACAGACAGCTTCTTCCGATGTGCTTCAGGAAGTGCCATGTAATCTTGTAAGCTTAAATGAGTTCTTGAATCTCCTTCGATCGCCTTAGCAATGACCGGAGTAATAGAGGGAAGCTGAAGTAGTGGAGAAGCTTTTGGGGGCATTGCCTGCACCAGATTCTGACCAGTGAGATAGGATGCAAGGATGGGCGCAGTAGTACCGAAGGCCAGAGCGATTGCGGTGAAAGATGTATTAAGAGCATGTGCAATGGGCGCCACCTCAATCTTTGCTTGGTTGAGCGCCGGGTCGTCGAGCTCCACTCGTCCAAGATAAGCCCATAGAAGTGCAAGTGCTTTCCGTCGAGCACCGCCATCCAAATCTTCCAATACAGTTCGGTCCTTTGCAGAAAGTCCACCAGCAAGAGGGGTTGCGGTACCCTCAGCCAGGATCCTCGATTCTAGCTTGCCGAGACCAGATTCAGCCTTGTCGCCCTTCAAAGCATTCTGAAATTCCAGACCAGTGCTCAACGCGCTGACAATGCCTCCTTCCTCAAGACCTTCATCATATTCCCTAAATAGATTGTTGGCGCTCTCGATGAGAACCTTCTCCTTGGACATTCTTTGAGTTCCATACCACCAGCTTCCAACCAAATACGGAAGCAAAACTCCCAACAAGGCCGCGTATACCAAAATAACATATTTTCCATTGCCATCAGTAACAATAAACTTTGGCAGAGCGATACCAATACTAAAGCTTTGCTTGCCGTCAGGGTGGCCAAATTGGATGAAGTTATTTCGGATTTCTTCGTCGGTAAGGGCTTTGTAGGCTTTTACAAGTTCGACATAGTAGTCGTTTATGGATTCGAGTGTTTCGTTTTTCGCAGGGTCTGGTCTGGCCTTATCCGGATGGTATTTCTTAGAAAGCTGCTTATAGTGTGATTTGATCTCCCTTTCACTGGCAGACTATTTACTGTCAGCTCGTCTTCTTCTCGTCGACCGGAGAACGTACATCTGAAATACCCAGAATGTCGTATGGGTTCCAAATCTTGGGTATTGTTCGCGCTGTGACATAAATCAAATAAGCCATGAAGGCCATGGTCGCCCATCCTGCAACGACAGTAATTATGCGCTTCAGCTTGCGCTCCTTCTTCTTCTGGGCTTTTCTCTGGATATCGATCAGGTCCGCATGCTCAGGTCGGTAGTCTGTCTTGATTCGAGGCGCCGTGGCTCCGGGGTCTGAACTGGGCTTCAGAACAGTGTATGTTAGGGGAATTGTGACTATGCCGACGACGGTAGCGATGAAGATGGGGAAGAATTGCCCCTGCAGGATGTTAGCATGTTACTATACCTCCGTGAAGACTGGTTATACCTGCTCGTCGTAGGAGTAATCTGTCCCACTCATTGTGGTGGTATTTGGTCTGGAAGACCTGCGCTGTAGGAGATGCTTGCGCGCAAGCTGATTGTTGCTCCGAACAAACCTGGGTGATCTAAGAAGGGGCCCAGAGCAAAGTGAAAGACCGTGAAGGAGAGATAAGAAAATTAAAAGTTGAGAAGGCGGATGTTTCGAGAAGTCTACTGTAAAGTAAACCGAACAAAGATTCTAGCAGAACAACACAAGGCCAGATATCTTGACAGGGATTGTGGACCCGCTTTTTATCTAAAAAGGGCCACATCCATCAGCACCGCTTTCTGAAATCTGTACTGAGAAACTCATAGAAATATCGGATTTTTTTATTCTTAGATTTTTATACTGACTGTGTGGATATGATATGGCTCTGCAACTGCTGCTTGACACTGTAAGCTTCTGTGAATCTACCTTAATCAAGGACACGTCTCCTCTGAATGCCTCTTCACACAAACAGATATGATCCAAGGTCAAGTTGTAGGAGCGCATAGGTTTGTATTAATTGTGTACAATATATATCTTTATCGTCTCTACTTTATATTCAGCGACATCTATGCAAACGTCCCTTTTGCGCACTCAGCCAGAATCTCCGAGTTCCCACGCAAGCGCCTGAGCAACACAACTCCAGTCCAGAATATATACATCTATCTATCCCTTCTTAGCAAATACAAAGCCAACCTTGCAACCCTCGTCCTCCAATATATTGATCAGCACATCATCATCAAGTTCATTCTTCACCTTCGTAAATTCGTCATTCTCAAACCCAAATACATCCTCCGTCTCGCCTCTAAAAACAGCTGTATCAATGTGCCTGTACTGCATCAGTGCCTGCATCTTCCCCTTTGATTTCTTAAGACGCTTTTCTTGCGCCTCACTGATTTTGAGTTCAATTGCCGCCACGTTTGCTTTCGTTGCTGGCACAATTCCAGCAGATGGGTCGAAAGGCAAGTCGTCATCACTGTCCTCCTCGCTATCTTTGATGTCATGAACTTCTGGCAGGCTTGCTGGAGGCTGGGGATCGACACCTAAACCTTTGCAGTCACAGCCCAAAAGGTCATGGGTCTGGCAACCAGGGTTCACCTCGAGCCTAAATAAGTCTCTCAGCTCTTCAGGTGAAAAACTCGCCTCATTCTTCTTGCCATCGACGACGCTGTCTGCCAATCCGAGTTTCGTGACTTGTCTTTGGTATATCTTTTCATCCATACCGCCCGCCATCAAGAAGCGATAGATTTTCACGGGCTTTTTCTGACCATCTCGATGGATTCGTGCCATTGCTTGCAAATCTACCGCCGGATTCCAATCAACGTCGAATAGAACCAAGCGTGAAGCACCGATTAAATTGATGCCTGCACCACCCGATTTAGCCGAGAGAAGGAAAGCAAAGTTCTTAGAAGCAGAAGTTTTGTTGAATGTATCGACAAGATCTTGCCGCGTCGCCGTGGGCGTGTTGCCATCAAGCCGAAGGAATGGTAAAGATAGAGATCCAAGATGTTGGCCTAGGAGATCCAGAGTCGCGGTATAGTTTGAAACGATCACAATTTTCTCCGTCGTATTTTGGGAAAGATACTTCAGCATCTGGTCGAGAACTCTAAATTTGGTGCTAGATTTGACAGGAGCTTTATTTATGAGTTCGGACGGGATGACTTCCATGATTTGCCCAACGCCAGAATCACTCGGTATTACCTGGTCTTTCTTCATCAATAATCTTGGAGTATTGCAGATTTTCTTCAGCAGCGTAATGAGTTGTAGTGACGCCTCGGAACTTCCCACGACTTTCCCAAAGACCGGCGATTGCAGGACGTGATGGTACACCTGTACTTGCGCTTGTGTAGGGTTGCAAAATAGTACATACTCGGTCTTCGGGGGTAGGTATTTCGAAAGAATCTCGGCGGTTCGTCGCAAGATAAACATTTTGGTCAAGGATGCTAACTCCTCACCTCTCGCGGATCCTTTCTCAACATCTCTCTCCAAAGCTCCAGGCTGTCTGCTCTTCACGATGGGCCCTTCGAACTCTTTCTTAAACGTATTGTACTTCCCCAGAAGACCTGGATTGACAAAATCCACCATTTCGAAGAACTCGGAAAGGTCGTTTTGCATTGGCGTTCCGGATAAGATGATTCGCATGTCTGTGTTGAGTGAGCGAATCGCCTGGGCCGACTTGTTTGCAGCTGTTTTGAGGCGATGGCCTTCATCTGCAATCACAATGTCGATCCCGCCGCCTTTCTTCAAGTCCTCTTGAACTGATCTGAGCTTCTCGTAGCCAATAATCATCACACTGTAACTCCTACCATGTGTGAAATCAGTAAGCCTAATTTTTTGCGTATTGTCCGCCACCAGAACCCCAATCCTCTCGGTCCCTAGCCACTTGTTGAATTCCTTCTTCCAGTTGACAATCAAAGTCACAGGGCAAACGATTAGAGCCTTCTTGATTACCCCCTCAGTCCCATGGATGGGATTTTGCTTCAAAAGTGTCCATATTAAAGCGATTGTTTGCAAAGTTTTCCCGAGGCCCATTTCATCAGCTAAAATAGCACCCAGGCCACTGTACTCCCGCATTCCCATCACGCATTCGTACATGAATTTTACCCCTTCTCGCTGATGTTCCCGTAAATGCTGACCTAGGAATGGATCCAAAACAACGTCGACAATTTCTTTTCCTTTGGGACAATGTTTGGGTCTTTTCATAACCAGAGCATCAGGAGCGTTAGGGTCATGGCGAGGGGTCGCGCCACCATCCTTCTTCTGTGGCATAACCGTTGTTGCAAGAAGCGGGTTCTTGAATTTCGCCTTCATTGCTGTACTGGATGCATAGAAGCTTTTCGCGGGAATTTCGTTTATGTCCGCGTCAACCTTGGTCTTGGAACTCAGAAGAGGGTTGGGCTTGCTGACGACGAGAGGGGCTTTCGGTGCTGTTGCTGGACTGCTATGGTTTCCTAAGCTCGAAGTTCGTCTTGCTTGTGTCTTAAGGAACGGTCTTCCGGCCAGGAAATCCGCTTTACTTATGCTCGAGTCAACCTCGACGTCTTTCCCTCCAATGCTTATTGTGCTGCCCGGGAGCAGAGGATCCTTGAACATGCACCTCCCCATCTCTTTTCCCGATATATCCTGAAGGCGAGCATAACCCCCATGTACCGAAAGCACACCATCTCCATCCCATGTCTTGTGCTTCTTCATCGTGAACTTGCGCCTGCAAGATCTAATCAGCCTTCGCGTCGTCAAGCATAGAAAATGTGACAAACCATAACACTATATAGTATCCTTCCAACCCCTCCGCCCCGTCATCCACAGGTTTCTTTGTCTCAATTGGGTTCTTAACTGGTAATAACGGCTTCCTGGGAGCACTGACAGCAGACGATGCTTTCTTTGGTGGGCTGTCGGGGACCTTTTCTACGTCCACATATAGCAACTTTCGTTTCTTGTATGGCCGAGGCTTCAGCCCATCTTCTTCATCAGAGGATTCAACTACTATAGGCTCCCGTTTTGGGGCAACCTTCAGGGATGGCGGCTTAAATGGCTTGAACATCGTTCCGTCGTAGCCAAGGTCGTTGTGTGAAGGTGAAGGATGTTCGACGCGATCTTGACGCGTCGAGCTTCGCGTCAATCACGTGATTGACCCACCTCCCTTTCAAGCATCTCTGGTGTGGAGGACGCAGACGGATGGGAAAGGAATATCCGTACCAATATGATCGACCAAGTTCAAGCGAATTCAATTATGTGCTGGCAACAGCCACTTGTTACCGTTTTGAAGGGTGATTCAACTTCTAGCAATTTAGAAACATCATATTACAAAGGTACGTGCTCTTATTTTCTATTCATTCTAATCATCCATCCAATGCGACAACGTCTGTAATCGTCCAACTAAGTGTTTCACCTAACAAAGTCGTTACAAAGTATCAATATGACCCAAAACCCACTGCAAATGGCGATAGCTGGTTCTCGGTTGGAATTGCGGCTGCATGTGCCCAGCAAGATGTGTCTGCGCCCACATCACTCCACGTTCATAATGCTGATAACCCACTGTACCTTGCTGATTATCAATGTCTCCATAGCCCTGTGCTTCGAAGAGAGCCTGATATTGAAGATCAGGCAAGGTAATCACAATTGGTGTGCTCGGAGCTTGCTGGAATCCTAGCTTACCATTCCAGGTCATGTTTTGGATCGCGAGCAAAGTGCCGAACGTGAGGATCTCCATGTCCAGGTCCCCATTGGAGATGAGGACGCGGTTTGTGGCCTCGATTACACGGGGCAGTACGGACTGGATGGGATCTGGTGATAAATCGCCTTCATCCTGTGGTCCTCCATCGCCCACGAAGACGGGATTATTGACGCATTCCACCCATGCCACATCCGCTGGTGCGTGCATGGCCTGCTTCACATCACTCCGATCGAAGTACAACGGTAGCCCTGGATATGAGAACAGAAGATCTGTCGGATATCCCAGTGGATCTGGGGGTAACGGGCATGACGTGATGATTTGATATACGTTGAAGCAGGGATTCGACGCAAGCGCAGCGTCGTTGGCTTTACCCCAGATATCACATTTTGCATCAGTGCTCCCACTGCTTTGGTTGAAATACTTGGGCGGCTGAATCCCCGGAGGTGGGAAAGCCAGATATCGCTCGCGGAAGTCGGCAAAGCCGCATGATTTGTCGAGATCCCCGAGTTGAGCTACATAGCTGGCATTGAGTCCCATAACATTGTTGTTCCGTAATATAAAGGGGAACATCGTCGCTTGTTGTTGAGCGTACACGAAGGAGCCGATACATGGATCGTAGGTAAGAGCGCCTTAGAAAATAAATATATCAGTGTTGTTTTGCTAAATCGGATAAGACCGTCTCACCACTTAAATTGAAGTACTCTTTGTCATTCCGGTCCAGCATGGCGGCTGAGATATAGGGGACGAATCTCCCAGCATAACTCTCCCCAGTAACGAAGATTTTGAAATTCTTTATTCCGAAGGTCTTTTCGAAGTTCAGGAAGAAGTTTGTGAAGTCTTCAGCAATATCTTCCTCGCTTTTGGCAGTGACGGCTCCAATTGAGAATCCTGTGCCCACTGGTTGTTCAACCCTATCTTAACATTAGCCACAGTTCAAATGGATGCCTCGTAAGCACTGAAGTCATAGTTCCAGAACCAACAACAGAGCGGAGCCTTTACCATAGAACATTTGTGAGATTGACCCATGAGTATGGATTGATTGTGGGAGCATATTGTCCCCAACTCCAAATAAATCGACCATTTTCTTGGAAAAACCCTTCTAGAGAACTGCAACCTGTACCAAAGATAAGCGCATGTGGGCATGTTTGAGTATTTGAACGTACCAGGGCCACCATTTAGCCAGATTGTGATCTCATCAACGGGAGCACCAACAGTGGGTTGGAAGACGAAGTAGAGGGCTCTCGAGGTGTCGTTCATATCAATTGGCATCAAGCCCGCATACATCTCACCAACATCGAACGGGATGTCAGGCATATGATCAACCTTGAAAGCTATTCGATATCAGCATGAGGTCCTCTATATTCTGAGGCTTGGTTTACGCTGGGTTGCATTGCTCAGGAATCGAAAGCTCTGGTCCTTGTCCGATCCCCTGGGCTGACTGGGCTGCTGTGGCACTCTGCTCTTCGAATTAGGACCATAACCCTTTCGATGAGCAAATTCGCTGAATCTCGCAGCAAATACTGTGCTGAAGAGAGAACACAAAGCAAAGAAGGCAATGGCAATGCGAAGGACTTTCGACGACATCTTGAGCAATTGAGAAGCTTAAAAGCAAAAGCAAGTGCAGTAAAAAAATCAACAGGAAAGAAGTTTGAGAAACCCGGAAAATGAATAACCTATTTATCTTTTATGGAGCTAACATAAGGCGTGGATTGATAAGCAAATATTGAATTGACTCAATCCTGCAGCAGGCTGTATACCGCTGGCTATCGCATATTCACCAACAAAATGAATGCATGTTGTTACTAAAAGAAAGTGATAATTTGCCAGCCGAAGGCCTGACTTGTTGGTATGGGGCATGACCTCCAAGTCAGGCACAGCAACAAGTGAATTCCACAGTGAAAAGGGAAAAGGCTTAAATTGGTAGGGAGGTTGTAGTAGATTGAGCGAATGAATTCAATTTCTAGCTGTCGCTACAGGCCTAGGAAGAAATTCACTTTTTGCTGTGCCTGATTTGGAGGGACGACGCCTCCCTAAAAAAATCTGGTCTCCACCTGATAATTACAAACAAGTGCAATTAATCATACGGTTCAAGGTGGTGTTGTACTGGTAGGCCCGTAATGTAATAATTACTAGGTAATAGTCTCGGATGTTGTCAAAGATTAGCAAAGACCACTCTAGGAAGAGGTTACACACCGCACGTGATTCTCCTTGGTATAGTACTGGTGGTAAGCTCGATAATGGAGAGAAGGAACATCTAGAAACAAAATAAGACATAAAAGGACGACCGCATTGAAATACCCAACCAAAGAACTTACTTGGAGAACATGGCAGACGTTGATCTCATTATCAGCAAGATAAAGCTATATCGCAATCACCCTATTCCAGTATGCACCCCTCTTTCCATCCAAGGACTCCCTGACAACCAACGCAACAGGGTCAACTCTTCGCCGACATCTTCCCCATCTTCCGCGACCCTGTAGCAACAGAAGCTGTGATATCGCATCTCACCACGCACATCTTGTCCACTCATTCCATTCCCCAAATATCGGCCATCGTATGTCTCGAGGCTCGCGGCTTCTTCTTCGCGCCTTTGATCGCATCTAGATTGGGTCTACCGTGTATCCCTGTTCGCAAGCAAGGAAAATTGCCAGGAGATGTAGTAAGTGTTACTTATGAGAAGGAGTACGGGCCGGATAACTTTGAGATGAAGAGTGATGCTTTTGAGGGCGTTGAGACGCATGGAAAGAAAGTTATTTTGGTGGATGATTTATTAGGAAAAGGAGGTTCAATTCTTGCGGCTAAAGACTTGGTTGGGGAATTGGGGATGGACGTTGCAGAAGCCGTCTTTATTTTCGATGTTGATGTGCCGGGATATGCGGAAGCTGTGAGGGAGAAGGTGGGGAAGTTGAAGAGGTATGCGATGGTGACGCTTACAGCATCGAATTTGAGTGAACCGGTCAATTAAGTAGCCATTACTTGATATAAAGTTGGAGAGAGAAACTTTTAGCCTTCTTTACTTTCTTTTGCATTCTTTCTTTTGCATTTTGGTGCCGATTAATATTTTCGTTGCCGTAAGCTCTCTACTGGAGCATGGAGTCAAGACTCTCACCCAACACACCCTCAATCTTTACAATCCAGCGATGAGTCTCCTTCTCTACAATCTCGTCATCATCCTCTTGCAGCTCGCTGATAAACGGTAACATTTCAGGTAGCATAGACAACCATTCCTCGCCAAGTCTGCCTGTCAGTTCCTGCTCGCACCTCACCGCGGCAAATCTGACACTGGAATTTTCGGAACGCATGTGTTTGAGAATGGCTCCGTTCAGCTCTTTGTGGTGGTCTGACGAGTCGGCGGCAGCCGCGAGCTCAACGATTGCTGGCACTAATTCTTGAATCAAAGGAAGCGACGAGCCATGAGCAAATTGTGCGCATAGTACAGGGGCGACCGCGCTGAAATGGGTTGGTGATTGCCAGAAGTCGTCCTGATCGTGCTCGAAACATTTTACCAGTGTTCGGAGAACCTTTGCCCACAGTTCTTTCGATTCCTCGTCTTTGGGGTTCACGGTCTTGAGCACTTCCACTGCATTGTCGAGCAAGTAGGTGGCGTAGCTCGTCACTATCGATTTGAGGTTGTCGAAGAACATAGCCATGAAACTGTATATGCTTTGTAAACGCATGTTTCTTCCCGCTTTATCCTTCTTAGGTAATGAAGACGCCCACTCGATGAGATTGGCAAAAATAGGTCTGAATGTGGCATCATTGAATTTGTAGATCATCTTGATTGCCACCTCGTTGATCTCCGCCTCGATTTCTGAGATGGTTTCGGGAGAAGAGTCGTTCTTGGCCTCGGCCCACTGCCTTCTGAGGTCAAAGGCATTCTGGAAAATCCTGGCAAGGATAGTCGAGTACTTGGTGACAACACTCTTGGGATGTTTGTCAATAGAAATGTTGAGAACCTCAACATACTCACGGAGTGCCTGTTTTAGTGTAAGTAAAAGACCGGTAGGCATTTGCAAGTAACTTACCAATGATCCTTGTGTCACAGCTTGAGACCAATTTTTCTCCAGAGCTCCAAACATACTCTTCGCATCAATCTGCTTGGCGGTAAGTTGCAAACACTGAACTCTGCTTTCATCCGCTTCATCGTCCAGATCCGCCTCTGCAGATACATTTGATATTTGCAGGAGCTTGTCCAAGTACCCGCCTGATACCATATATGGTAGATGGTGTACCAATGCACTGATGAACGCGTATCCAGCATTGTGTAATTTCTGACCTTCGCCATCCGTCTCAACACTCGCTTCCATGTACTCTAATGCTTTAGGAATTGCGGAGGGGAGCACCGAGACGATCCCTTCCTTGAGGATTTCGACTAATGACGCGAGACAAAGCAGGGCCATGACTCGGAGACGGCTGTCTGCTTGACCTAGGCAATGACTGCTAGCAATTGTTTCTGCTGCCGCTGAAACGGCTTCGAGGTCCTTCTTCCCATACTTTTCGGCGATCTTGTCCACACAAGCCACAGCTGTATGCTTGTAAAGAATATCCTTGGACTCCCGAATGATTGCTGTAAGTTGAGGCAGAAAGCTGAGCATTGCGACCCTTGAGACGGCATCCGAAGAGTTCTCTTGGTCGATACGGACTTCCAAAGAGCGCAGGATCTTTCTCCGCAAAGATTCGTTGGGTCTATCAAGCAGGCCTTCTACAGACTTCACAAACTCACTGGTGGATAACAAGCCTAATAAGCTCTCTAGGATATCGCCACAAGCACCATGTAGATGCTTTTGGCCCTTCAACAAATCTGCCAATGCCAAGAGACTCTCTAGAAGTGTCGAGTATAGGTCTCGAACCCTTGCTGCATCCATATCATCTCGCTCGAGTATCTTTCCAGTCTGTGAAATCAATCGTTTTTGTGAGAGGATGTCCGGCAATAGAGAGAGTTCGACAAATGCAATTTCATGCGGATCAGATACTCCCTCATCATTGGCGTTCAATAACACGGAAGAGTAAGTTGGCTTAGGCTTCAGGATATCCTTTACGAGATCGAGATATCTAGCAACTGAGTGTAGCTGAATCTCAACACTGAAAGAGCCGGATAACTCCACCGCAAACGTCTTGATGCTCTCTATTGCGCCGTATTTGTCTACGAGCATTGCCAAGAGCGCGAATAGGAAATCTTCGGCGCCTAGGGTCTGGACCAAAGACGTGAAGAGACCCTTTCGGCGATGTGGAGGAACATGTTCATATGCCGCAACAAAGCTGAGAAGAAGCTCGGCGGCACCAGTTACTAAATCCCCCTTATCTTTTCTGAGCGACGATATCAGGGGAGGGATAACCTCGCGTATCGTTTGGCTTATCACATGCGCAGAGTAGTCATCGTTCTGTCTTAGAACTGAATTACCCATAAACGTGAAAATAGGCATAACGCTGTGAAGTACCAGTTCAGGAGCAGTGTCTGCTAGAGAAGCAATAAGAAGTAGTGCGGCATTTTGAACTTGCGGGCTTGCAGTCTTCTGGATACAGTCAACGAGTAAGTCTGCACGTACGGCCGATCGATCCAGTTTAATAGCTGGATTTGCTTTGCACGCTTGCAAGATAGAGAGAAGACTACCAAGCGCCAGACCTTGTAAGTAAGCAAGTTCCGAGGACACCTGAGCTTTAAAATGCTGAAGCTCCGCCAGCACAGTGAAAAGGTCCTTCAGGAGCTCGGGGTGTGTGCCTGGGTTGGAGCTATCGACCAATTGTAAAACAAAAGTTACTTTTCTGATAGCAGCAGTGAGTTGCTTCGAGTCCTGAAGAGGAGTTCGGGCTACTTCTCCATGGCTAGTTCGTCGTCGTTTGGAAGCAGGAGGCTTATCTGCTAGCTTGGCAGCGGTTGGAAGTTGGGCAAGGAAGGTGGAAAGAAGATCGGTAGACAGTGGCATTGTGCTCAGAAGTTCGGTCGACATTTGCGAGGCAAGTTCTTGATCTTCATTGAGTTGTTCCAATGGAGATTGGGCAGAGTCCATAAGCATCTGGGCTGTACTCAACTTAAACTCGCCATTCAGCGATGGCCAGATAGTCCGTATTCTTTTGAAGACTGCCTTCAGTAGCAGGTGTCTACCTGTGGCCACCTCTCCGTTAACTACGCGGGCAAGGTAGTTAAGGCCTTCCTTGTCGTTTGCAGTGACAGTCGCAATCATCTGATCATCAAATTCAGCCAGGTTGATTTGCTCTTCTTGGCAGTGCTTCAATAGTTCTGATGGGTCAACAGCACCAAATCTCTCGAGGGCTGGGAGCAGAAATTTTGTGCGTGTTACTCCTGCTACACTTCGAACTTGATTTAACGACGCGAGCAGTCTTAACTTCACAGAGAACAGAGGCGTATGAAGAACGTGGGACGCTAGGAATGCCATGATAGATGTTCGTAAAGCTTGCGGAATCCGCCCAGATTCGTTCTTCTTTGGGCTTTCCGTACTAGAGTGGCTGTTAAGACCCTGTTGAAAGACTGACTCGATGTGCTTTGCGTCAAGCATGCATTCCTCTAAGGCTGGAATGAGTAGATCCCGGAGAAATCGAATTGCAGCATCGGGCTGAAGCCAGTTGAGTTCATTTGTCTCTGTATCGGGTCCGTATAGGTCCTCAGATCCCCAGCGGCGGAGCTGTTTCAGGGCTTTCTTGGGTTCCACATTTGCTGGGTAGAGTTTGTTCAAAGCAATGATAAGCCCCGCTGCTGCGCGACGGACTTTTGTAGCAGGATCTCCGAGAGCAGCGATACCGTAAGGGAGCACCGCTTGAATATCTACAAGAGAAGCTTGGGTTCCCGACAAGCAACGAGCTGCCATTTGAAGAGCGGAGGCACGAGCTAAGACCGGATAAGGTCCAACCCAGGTTCTCATATAGAAGCTCAGGTACAGAGTATCCTCCAATGCCGAGTCACGCCTGAGAATGGGGGCTTCGTCGAATAAGTCAAGATCGGATGCGTTCGATGTGGCAGCCAGGAAAGCCTGGCAGAGGTCTGGATAGACATGCGAGACACTGTGGCTCAATAGAGTCGTTTCGCTCGCCGTTCGTTTTGGGAGATGCTGGAGCATAGCCTGAAAGTTAGATGATGCACTCGTTGCACCAACATTTACATCTTCCATCTTCACATCTTCTGACGGCAACGATGGAAGTGCCGCTGGTCGAATCGTTGTATGAAGCTTCATCTCCAGCTCGTCCATGTCGACATCTGTTTCTTCTAAAGCTCCACGTACCACATCTCCTATGTGGCCCGACAGTTGTGTAAGATTCACTAATAACGAAGCAAGATGAGGGCTCATGCTTATTTGGCTTGGCTCATCGTCAATTTGGTGAGCAACCAGAAGTAATGACTTAACGATCACACTTGATTGCTGATCACTCAATAATTGATTCTCGATAATCTGGCCAATGATTGGAAGACCGTTGATATCGCCATGTTTCCTTAGTCGATCGACAAGAGATAGACAAAGTCCATTTGCGAGCTTGTCTAGTCGTCGTTGCTTGGAAAGCTCAATGAGAAGAGTAGGTAGTTTTTCCACCTTCAACAGCTCTCTTGTGAGTCTTTTCGTGATCTGTTTTGCCCCCCGGTGTTGGGCTAAAACGGTGAGGCAGACGAGACCTGGATTCGAGGTTTCCGTGGTCCACCCTAACACCACAGCCTCCATCATAGCGGTCAACAGCTTGTCATCAAGTCCACCTTTTGAAGCCATGACAGACAATAACATGTAACATCCAACGCGAAGTTCCGGGACCTTTTTCATCGCCAATCCATCGTTCAAAGTCGGTAGTAACCTCAAAATGACATCCTGCTCATTTTGCTGTTGCACGCCCCTCCTTCCAGATCGGGCTTTGTCGAGCATACCTCCAACTGCCTCCGTCATTACTCCAGCCCAGAAGGCTAAAAGCGCCGAGTGATGTTGTCGAGCATGGCTGATCCGTAAAACGTAGGTATTGAGGCATGAGGTAAGTAAGGTATTGTTGGTCGCAGTGTGAACGATGGTATGTCTAGAAGGCGGGGTCAAGGACCGGATATATGGGTAAAGGAATTTGTACTCTTCTGGCACCTTCGTTGGGAGTATCGACAGCAAGGTAGTAAAAATTGGAAGGGTGTGATAAGGAAGAAATGTCGTTAGAAGGAACGAAGTATTGTACTCGTGAATGCTATAAAAGCTATTAGTCAATTGCTCTCGGACCTGTAATACGGGGTTTCTACCGGAATCTCCTCACAAGCCATTCTACTGCTTTGATACCTGGGGTCAATCTCAACTTCCCCCCCACCAAGCCCAAGAAAGCTTCCAGACGCTTATTGAGTTCTGAGTTCTCTCCAGCTGTCATTTGGGTTCTGTCTTCCGCCTGGCTTTGTTCGCTGAAAATATCCCTCTGAAATTCCAGGAAACGACCGTCTAGAAGACATAACTCTTGAAACCCTTCGTGGCATAATGTGTATATGGTGTCAAAACTTTGAGATGCGGCTACTCGGGGCTCGAATATCAGAGACTTTGCGTGGGCAGCTTTCTGCGCCTTGAGGTTCAATGCATTTGTCGAATTAGCGGCAACTTGCGACAGCTGATCTGCCAGAGATGTCGCCATGTTTATTCAAGGAAAAGGGTTCAAAAGATCATGTTGGGCGACCTATTTTCCGTCGATAACAATCTTTACACTTTATCGATCAGCTAGAGAATTAATTTTTTTGTGGACGGAACGCCTAGTCCCAACCAAGCTAGCGTTTTAGTAGCCTTGCGCGCGAGGCTCAGATATCATCCACGACTCTGAATCAAATCACTGCACAGACGTATTGAGCCAGCAAGCAAGCATGCAGTGTTAAATTTCAAGTGGGCGATTGAAATATATTCTGACAGAGGTCTTTGAGATGCGTTGTCGATGATGTCGAAAGCTATACCCAAGTTCGGATCGTTCAAGCCGAACACTACGACACCACCGCCCCCGGGCCCCTCTGTTGAAAAGGAGAAGAAGAATAGGTCTAGAGATAGGTCTAGAGATAACGGTGGAAAGGAGGGAGACGATAGAAAGCATCGCCATCGGGGACTCGAACGTAGAGAAAAACACCGTCACGTTACTGAATCTAGACCCGAACCTTCCCACGCCGCTCGAGAGAAATCACCCATCTCTGCCGAGACATTTTTCATAGACAAAAAGGGGGATGAGAAAAACCTTGTCTACGGAAGTATCCATCGTTACGATGTGCCTGCATTCTACAGGATCGGTGCAGGTGGCGTTTTGGGGGCACCGTCCAAATTAAAAATCGACCGCGATCACAGTGACGATAAAGGGATTGTCCTATACGACTGGAGGGCTTCCAAATTCGGACACCGGGAGAAATACGTCTTCTCCCGAGTCGAACGTGAAAGACCTCAGATTTTGAAGATACGACCCGAGATTGCGGTTCAAAATCCGGAAGATTTGAGTTTAGATTACGTGTCTCTAGATCTTGTTAGAGGCAAGAAACGCAAGAGGACTAGTGGGGACAACAGTTCTGGTACTGATAATGACGATACTCATTACCGCTCGATACATGGAAAGTCAAAGGCCAGAAGCCAGCCAACTGATGAGGCTTTACAGTACGCCACAGACAGCGAGTCATCAGGATCTGAGGCAGGAGTAAAGTTGGATTCTGATACGTCTCAGCGGCAAAGGAATGTTGAACTGAATCGGCGGGTCGAACAACATCCCAACGATATCGATGCTTGGCTGTCGCTGATCGAGCACCAGGATGTTCTTTTACGAGGCCAAGATGACCGTCGCCGGATCACCAATGCCGAGACGAGGAGTACAGCGGAAATCAAGATTCATATGTATGAGAAAGCGCTTGAAAAAGCAGCGAATTTGAAAGACCGTGAAAGGCTTCTCCTTGGCTTAATAGCAGAGGGGTCAAAAATATGGGAAACCAAAGCTCAATCCGATCGCTGGGAGCAAATCTCGAAGGACAACATTGACAGTCTAATGCTCTGGAGAAGCTTTCTTGATTTCAAGCAAGGTACATTCTCAACCTTTCGATACGAAGAGACCCGGGATATCTGCATCAGGAGAATCAAACTTCTCTCTGAAGTTGCCTCTAGAGCAGGTAGTGACGCCGTCAACCCTATTTATCAGCAAATCATATATGTTTTAATCCGGCTTACGACGTTTATGCGCGAAGCGGGATACTCAGAGCTTGCAGTAGCAATCTGGCAAGGGCTACTCGAGGTTAATTTCTGCGCTCCGAAGCAGACAACGTCAACAGAGGCAAGCGTTCGTCTGTTCAGCGATTTCTGGGAGAGCGAAGTTCCTCGAATCGGTGATGATGGCGCCCGTGGCTGGCGCCATTATATCGATAATCATGACGTTCCTGAAGCAGAGGCACTCGTCGCAGAACAAGAAATTAGTCTGGACAATAGGAGTTTGTTTCAAAGTTGGGCAAATAATGAGCGTTTAAGATGTAAAGATGCGTTCCTTCCAGCGAGAACCATGGATGATGTCGTCGAAGACGACCCGTTTCGGGTGATTTTATTCCCTGACATTGAGCAGTTCCTTATAATACTACCACCCATTGTGGAAGAACTACGCAAAGGCCTCCTTGACGCATTTCTCCTCTTCTGTCGATTACCGCCATTGGGGGATCTCGACAAAAGTACAACCCAATCTTATTTTACAGACGCGTTTGTGAGGAATGATTTACTCGAATGTAACTCTGCTTGGATATCCAACGCATACGCGAAGAAGACCGAGCCGGAAGGTGGTAATTTCGACATTTCGACTGCATTAGACATACCACTGTCGAAGTATCAGAGCTCGCCTAGCACAATGTTCTGTTCCAAGTTTTGGTTCAAAGGTATGCAATTTGTCCACCCCTTCCTTCTCCTCACACGATAGATGTGTGGATTCCAATACCCTTTGTAATGTTTCAGGAGTTCTGAGACTTTTTAAATACTCCCAAAACCCAAGATCCTCCTCGATCAGGCAATGCTAACCCCTCATACTTGAAGGCTTTGGTGATTGGCGCAACCGTTATGCAGGAGAGTACGGAACGGTGTCCTACAAATGGACTCGAAATGTTCTCAAGCAGGTCATCGAGGCACATTTTCAAGAGGACCTGGCCGAGTACTATTTAGCGTTTGAATGGAGGAATGAGCCAGAAACGATCAAAAAGATTTCGAAGAACCTTCTGAAGCAGCATCCTTCTAGTCTCAGATTATATAATGCTTACGCAATGATTGAATCAGCAAGAGGGAACAAGGATGTCGCAAATGGCGTGTTCTCTGCTGCTCTGAATATGAGCAAATCTATGTCTGAGGGCGACAAGAGGGCATCTATTCTGTTATGGACGAGTTGGATTTGGGCTTCTCTGGAAGAGGGAGATAAGAGCTTTGCGTTGCAGCATCTGCTATGTATGGCGGATAGTTCCATCAATACATCAGTCGAAGTATCTCCGACAGCTCTGATCAAAACTAAGCAACACCTTATATCGAACCGCGACTACCTCCTTTCCGCATGCGATACCCGTTACGCCATCCTGTAAGTAATCATTCCAGCATCTCAAGTTTCATTTTTAATATCTCGTGTGTTCTGGAAATTCAAACCTGCCGGACAAATACTGACTAAAATGCAGATATGGCGAATGCCTGGCTATTTTTGAATACCTGACCGCCAACTCAAGCCAAGAACCGCAATCTGAACTTCAAGGCGATATCGCCACTGCTCTTACATGCTACGAAATGCTTTCCCAAACACTAACCCACCGAGACCATTCCCAATCGCCCTCACACGAACTTCTCCTACAATCCGCCGCTCGCCTTCTCTACCACCACGCTCGCATTGGACCCTTCCGCCCAGTCCTCCTCCGAGAACGTTTATCGCACTTCATCACCATCTTCCCGCAAAATACCATCTTCCTTTCACTCTACACATGGAACGAGTCCCGTCTTCGAATAGACAACCGAGTCCGCAACATACTGATCTCGACTGTCCTTACGCCCCAGAACGACGTCCTAACGTCACGTCTCTTCGCCATCTATTATGAGATTGGTTACGGGACTATCCATTCCGTGCGCTCTGCCTTTGAGCACGCTGTTAACTCGCCAGTCTCAAAGTCCTCGGCTGGCCTGTGGAAATTCTATATCCTGTATTGCCTCGAGACGCAGCAGTTCAGATCAAAAGTGAAGGATATTTGGTACAGGGCCTTAAGAGCTTGTCCTTGGGTAAGCTATTCGACACCAAGCCCCATCCAATGCCTATTTCCAGATATTTCAAGTGCTCTGAGATATTATTAAGCATGTCTAACTTTGAAAACAGGCAAAAGAACTCTATATTACTGGCTTCGAGAAACTAGGCGACTTGGCTAGCTTCGACGAGTTTATGGGGACTTGGAGGGTAATGGGCGAGAAGGAATTACGAGTGCACGTGGACCTGGAAGATAATTTCGATGAGATTCAGGAGCTCGAACATACCGGTGGGCACAGACGTTTGGGATCGAAATGAAGATGACTATGCTTATGTGAACGTTGTCAAACAGTCTCCCAGTAAGCAGCGATGGGCGGTCTTCAGGTCGATTCCAATGAGGTGGGTGCGTGCCCAACCAGTGCATCCAAAGCAAGGCTACAACGTACTCAAAAATTTCAACTGATATTAAGGCATTGTCCTTCAGATTTCCAAATGTCGGGCTAATATACATTTCCTCACCTTCCCCTTACTTCACCCCTCCATCTCATACCTACACACAATCAAGTAGTAGCATCAAATGGAACAGCAGTCGAAGGCTGTCCATTAGCCGCTGTATCAAGCTTAATATTATTCGTAAGCTTAGCCTGCTCGGCGGCAAGATCAGATCCATCTCCTCCCTGCGCAGCATCGATTTGAATACCCAGAACCTCAGCAGTAAGCTTGAGGACCTTGTTCTTTATTTTCCCGTTCTATCACGCCAGTCACAAATCAGTCCAAGCATTCCTCTTTCAATCAACACAACATAGCGAAAGGAATACATACCGTCAGCGCAGTCGCAGCATCTCCACTCGCAGCAGCGACAGCAGGGTTGAAAGCACTTGTCTCTGCGTCCTCAGCAGCATCGTGAGTCGCCTTTATGACGGCCAGATCAGCGGCTGATACGCCGGCCAGGTTGGTCTGGTCGATTTTGGAGAATAGGGCGTTGGCTTCTGTCTCTGCGGTACCGGCGGTCCCCCCAGAGATCTGGATGGCGTTGTAGGTGGAGGCTGTCAGGACACTGGCTCCAGCTGCCGCTCCGGCTGATCCAGTGGCTGCTGAAGTGCTTGCTGATGTCTTTGCGGCTTTTGTGGCAACGGCTTTGGAGGCCGAGCTTGTGGCTGCTGCTTTCTTGGGTACTGGGACTGGGGACGCGAGGGAGAGGGCGAAGAGGGCTAGGGAAACGGTTGCGAATGAGAACTGCATGATGACTGTGTTGTTGTTGTTTGGCCGGTTGATACTTCGAAAAATGGTGGTATAAAAAGATATAAACAATAGAAGTGTAAACAAATATGGTATGGCGAGCAAAGCTGGCTTCAAAGAGAGTGGAAGTGACGTAAAAGACGGAGGATTGAACGCTTGAGTAGGTAAAGAGGGAAAAGTAGAAACTAGAGCACAGCTGAAGAGAAAAGAACATAACTAGTGTGCGCATCAGTCCATCTTATAAACACCTCGACTTTGAGGGTGATGATACTGCCAAGCCATGGCAAGCACAGTGAGAGGCATAATGGTTTCGATTGGGCTCTCCGTCTCATCTTGCCTCTCCAGCCATCTCGTCTCTCTCAAGACTCAATCTTGGCGTTGGCACCTGTTCGGGTGCAGTCAACCTCCTTGAGGACCTTGAAACTAGCTCTGAGGTGCGAGTCGTCGCAGAGGTTGCGGCTCTTGGGGTTGGAAGGTCTGAAAGCGTTACTATCAGCGGTCGATCATACATCTTTATACTGTATGATCTTCTACTCTCAGAACTTCAGAAGTCACCTGAGAGCCAATGTACGCGGTTAGCACTTCTTGCCATGGAGGTTTTTTGGCGGTGTCCAGGAATTTGTATGATTGGTGGATTTGAAGAGTGTGTTTGGGTGGTGGGAAAGTTGTGAACACGCTTTGACGCTGGGTTTCATCTGATGTCGCGAAACGTGATATCCCCATAACTTCACGACAACACAATTGTCGTGTGTAAGACGGGACAGATGAAGTCAATTGCTCAATAAGAACTGGACATTTTTATTGAAATCACTGTCAATCCTTCCGTTGAGTTCTCTCAACTCGAACTCTTTATCTCGTTTTCTAATCGCAGAGCACAATCAAAACAGCTTCAATCGAGTTATTATATGTGCATTTATCTAAATTGTTGGGATTATGGGTATTGGTTATAGTGGGGGGACTTTGTAGTCATGTGACGTAGCTTAGTCAGCATGAGGGCATTCCCTTCATGCCTCAACACTATAACGTAGAATGCTATGCATTATTAATAGAAACTAGAATCAAGTCTATACTACTAGTAGAGAAGTGATTATATATCTAAACCTGTAATACTAATACTAATTAGTGATTATCTTATAGGAGATACTATAGAGTAGCTAGGATCAAATATAGAAGAGGCAATTTAGGGAACGTTTTCGATCTATTTTTGCACTTACAAAAAGCAATAATAGGACTATAATCTCTCTAAAGGAGGCATTAAGGACCCTTAGCATTTTCCTAAAGGGAAAAGCAACTAGCATTTAGGCATTCTCCTAAAGGGAGGCTACTAGTATCCGTTTTTAACCAATTTAAAGGATTTTTAATAATCACTCTAAAGGGGAGGTCTAAAAAGGTTCGCGTCTATTATATAGAACAACTAAAGCTTTATAAGTAATCCAGATAGACTAACCTAAAGGGGAGGTCTAAAAGGACGTCTAAAGAACACCTTATTAAGAAGTATTATAAAAGGAAGCTATTACAATTAAGACAGCTTTATCTTAATACTAATATCCCTCTATTTATAATTTTAAGGTCCGAAATCACCTTAAAACACTACTAGTAAAGCCTTGCCTATAGGGTCTTAGTAGCGCAAAATGGCACGCCTAAACAAGTTAGACACTAGACTCGTAGAAGGAGAACCTATTAATTAAAGTTAGAACCTAATTAATCTATAATAAGAAAATAATCCGAATAATCCAAATAATCCAAATTAGCCACCTCTACTATAAATATCCTCGAAATTGCTATCTCTAGAACCTTTAGAGCAGCTAATAGAGCAAATAGTAAAGCCGCCCCTATAGGGTCTAAGCAAGCAAATCACAATTAGCATTCTAATGCAATATAAGGATTTAGTAAAAGAAGCAAAATAGGGATCTAACCTAGATCCATTAATAATTAACCTTATAAAACCTAATAATATTCCTATTAAGGAGATCACTAGATATTTGCTCTATTATCTACTACTATATTATAAGATAAAGTAGTAGAATAAAGCATTATAAAGCAACTACATTTATAATTTTAAGGGATAGTTAGAGCAGCTATTTATAGAGGCAGCTTATTATAATATTAGAGACCTTAGAGGCCATTTGCATTAATAAGGCGTTTTTATTTAAATCGGAGATACTATTGCGCCTTGCTTAGTAGATATTCTAAAGGAGGAATTTCCTTATTAATAGACACCAAAAGAGATTAATCACTAAATGCAGCATAGCACCTATTTCTTCTCTTTAAACAATCTAAACCTTAAGAACAAATTTAATTTATAAATATTAGTAAAGGGATTAGTATTGCATAAAGGCTTAATTAAGCTATACACTATATAACAAATCGATCCATTAAGACGACTAATAGGCATTACTAAGCTAATTACATTAATTGCGTAAGAATAAGGGCAATCTTATAAAGTATATTATCTAATGCTAGTAGTCTCTAAAGAAGGCAATATATTAGAAGAGCCTAGAATAATAGAGACCCTTAATGCAATAATTAGACTTAATAGTAATAAGCTAAAGGATAATAAGAAGGAATCTTATTAAAACAATAAGAAGGAATAATTGTATTAGAATAAGATTCTTTATTAGAAGGAAGAGCAAGCTACTAATTATATTAAAGACGCTAATAATTATTAGAAAAAGCTAAACTTATTATAATAAAGTTAGCAACACGGTTTTATAAAACCTAACAATTAATATATCCCTTGTAATAAGAGGAACTATTAGCTATTTAATAAACTGTAATACTAAGAGCATAATAATTATTAATACAATTAAGGTAATAGCTTTAGTAATAGCTAGGGCGCTATTATAACTAGTAATAACTTCTTAAATCCGTTCAAATTTAAGAGTATAGTCCCTACGCCTTTTAATAATAAAATTATTATAAAGCAAATAATAGATTTGAGCAAGCTTTATAATAATAAATTAAGGTATAGCGGAGGGTATTATAATATAATTAATATTAAACTAACAATTTTCTATAAAAACTATAAAACCGCGAATTTCCTTATATATCTCTATTATTACGCTTTCCTCTATATACTAAAAGATAATGCCACTGCATTCTTCTACTAATTCCTTATAAGAAAACACCTTAATCTTCTATTGCTAATTAAGTATATAAAGTCTAAATTTAAAATAAAGGAAAGATAAAAGCATTATATAAGAGAATAGCAAACAACTATACTTAAAACAATTAGTCTAGAAATAAAGAATAAGGTAAAAGATTAGCTAGAATGCCTCTAAATCCTCTTTATAAGACTAGTAATAATCTAAAATAGACTACTATCAAATTAGTAAAGGATAGAAAACCTTTATAATAAAGTTATTAAAGCTTATAGAATAATAGAGGAGTATAGGAAATGCAAATTCCTTTCTACTACATTCTACTATAGTGTTTGCGCTTAGCTATAAATGGCTATATTAGATTTAATAGAACTAATATCAAATTAGTAAAAGCTTATAAGATAGCATTAGTAGCATTAGCTTGGAAATAGGCATAACACAAATTATATTAATCGAAGCTATTTAGAAGAAGGCGGATTATATAAGAACGCAGCAAAATTAGTGCTAAAAACCTATAGTAAACGCTAATTTAATTAGAATTAATCTATAGATTAGTTATTGTATTAGAAGAAATGTTTTGTATACTAAAAAGAGGGATGCTGGTCAATAATATATACAAGCGACGAGCGTAAGGCAGCGTATACGAATATGAATAATATATAAGTGTATCTGAATAACCTCTAAAATATTCTCGTTTAAGGCGTCTTGAGAGTTCCAATTATTAGAAAATTTGAGCATCCGTGAATGCTTCTCGATCAATTGGATTAGACGCTAGCATATTGCTATTTAATAGAACCCAAATTGCATTAAATCTATTACTATTTTAGACACCCTTCTATTTAGCATTTCTAGGCAATACTTAAGAGAGCTAGCTATAATATTAATAGTAATACTATTTGCAATCTAACTAAATACTATTACTAATACTAAATAAACTAGAAGGCACTAGAGCGATTTAAGTTTACTCTATATAATAATATAGCCTTTAATTATAAGGTTATAATAGATATCCTTTAGCTAAATAGTAACCCTATTTTGCAACTTATTAATATAGCTATAGGATTCTAAGCAGCGCGATTTTTAGCAAATATATTAGCTCGATGCGCATTTAATACCCTTAAGGAATACTAGATTAATATATATTAGAGACCCTCTAATTTTATAGTTTATAATATAGGAACAAATTTTGCATTAGCTAAGTTTTACTAATATATACAATCTCTAGCTATTTAGGTTAAGGAAGTAGCTATTAAAGCATATAATTTAATAGGAAAGATAGAATATTACTATGCGCTATTATAATAATCATTTGAGATCCTAATAAATAATCTAAAAGGGATATTACTATAAGAAAACATATTGCAAATAGTAATAAAATCAGTTAATAACTTAGTAGGACCTAATAGCCTTATGCCTACCCTACTAGTTTTTAGGGCCTATTTAAGAATTGTAAAGGACTTACTGCTATTACTAAACATTACAATTTGCATAGAAGCTATTTGCAAGGCAATCTGCAAAGTGCATTAGCTTTATATAAAACGCTAGATTAGGGATGCGCTTAGAATAAGAAATAGCTCTAATATAGCGCCGATTTATGCGCTAACCCTCCAATTAGACGTCCGCGTCTATAGGGAGGATAAGTTATAGTATAGACTATATAAGCTAATTATAATTTAAGGAGAGAATTGCATTTTGAACCTACTAAACAGTCTAATAAGCTTCTAAACTACTAAGGTTAGACCGTTTCTAATAAATAAGCATAGTAATAAAGTTAATAATAATAAGTGGGACGCTAATCTAATACCTTTTATAGAACCCCTAGAACTAACGCGTAATAATATAGTTCTAGGAAGCAATAAGAATAGAGAACTATTAGCTCTAAGATATTAATAATATTATAAAGTCCTAGTCTAAAAGAGAGAATAAGAGAGACTAAAGGGATCAAAGAATAAGAAATGCGCTATCCCTAATATTAACTAGGAGATGCTCTATATTATATATATTAAGCAGAATAGAGAGCTTACTATAGTCTTTATAATATAGAAGAAAAAGAATAACTACAAATTATTACTAGAGCTATATTAGAAAGGAATTATTACTATGCTAGGAAAGCCGTTTTAAGAGTTAGATATTAAGGAATACAAAGGTCTAATTGGTTAAGGCATTTTAAGGCTCGAGAAGTATAATATTAAGAAGTATAATAAGATGCAATTGTTTAAATCATAAATTATTTATAAGATTAAAAGAAAGGCAACTCCTAAACTATATAAAAAATCAAGACTTATAATTGTAGAATATAGTAATCGAGGAAAGGAATTTATCTTAATATAATTGCTAACTATTTAATAAGCTAGCTAGCATCTTATATTATTAATTACCCCCTTAGTTCTTAAGATATTATCTAAGGAATTTAAGATCTAGTTGCATAATATTATATAAGCCTACTCTTAAGTAATAACTAAGCTACTTTATTAGATTTTATTATTATTACTAAAAGAAATAATTTATTTATATTCTAAGAGCACTATTATAATAATAATCAAGCTTCTATATAGTATTGCCAAATCGGGAACGCATTAGTAAGCAATGTATTTCAAGCATTATAAAGTCAAGCTTATAATAAGAACCTCGACCTATAATCTATGCTTACTAATTACTTATAATAGTAAGGGGATTAGAATTGTAAGTATATAAACTAATAATACCCTTATTCTTTGCAATAAGGAATTTGTATAATTAGAAGACTAGGAGCTTAAGAAGGCTAAATTGCAAGCTAAGCTAAAAGAGAAGCTAATAAAAGACTATTCCCTTATTTTTAATAGTTGCATTTTAATGCTAGAAGGTAAGAACCTTATACTATATTAAAAGGAGTAGAGGAAGAAGCTTAATACTATTAAGATCAAAACACTAAATTATAAACAGGTGTATATAGAATAGCGCACTTAAAAGGGTTATATTATAACGATTTGCTAATCTAAGGCTG